>JBBPKI010001405.1:0-12695 GCA_038089155.1 Nevesoporus exiguus
TACCCATTGTTGCTGCCGCTCTTGCTGGCAAAGGGCAGCTTGTGCGTGTGGTTGTCCCAAAAGCGCTGACAGTCCAGATGTTCGAACTGCTGGTTTCCCGCCTTGGAGGGCTTGTCAACCGTCCAATATACCACCTACCCTTCTCCCGTACCCCGGAGTACAGCAGGAGGAAAGTGGTCAGCCTTCAGATCGATGATCTACGCAAACTGATGTCTCAATGTATGGCCGAGGGCGGAATTGTACTTGTCCAGCCAGAACATGTGGTCTCGCTCAAGCTTATGACTGTCGAGGAGCAGATACGCAAAGGGAATCTTATGGCAGGCCTGTCAACAAGGGATCAAAAATCATTTTATAAGCGTGTCACGACAGCCCTGTCCCACAGATTTGTGTGTATAGATGGTTTTACTCAGATGATTGTTGATATTAAAACTGCAACACAGGGAAGCAGCCTTGTGGGCGGTATATTCCAATCATTGCGCCAGTCGCCAATGGGCAGATTGCAGGCTGACAGTGATGACACCAAGAGCAGTTCGGACAGTGCGTCTAAATAGCTGAAGCTTCAGCAGTGGCTCCATTGTCATGTCCGGGATATCTTGGATGAGAGCGACGAGATCCTTCATGCCCGATTTCAATTGGTTTACACGCTCGGCCTTCAACGATATATGGATGGATATCCACACCGATGGACGATCACTCAGAAAGTCCTTCGACTCGCCAAGAAACATTTACATACCCTGTCTAGACGCGTTCCAGATTCCATTCAGTATGAGCACGGTCCACCCGGATCATTTCCACGTGTTCGCATTCTGCGACCCTCTAATATTGAGCCACGCCTAATATCGATGATCAAGGAAGACGTGATGGATGGACAACTTCCAAGTTTTAGCTTTCGACATGTCTCCCAAGAATTACAGGAGGCGATCCGGAGCTTCATATTCGACCCGGACATTCTGCAAGTTCCGAATACTGCGAAAAGGGTAGAGGAGTATGCTAAGGGCTCAGAACAGAGTGATCTCTGGAGTGGACTACTAGTACTCCGTGGTCTGCTGACGGCAAACACCCTGTTCTCTGCTCTTGCAGACCGAAGGTGGCGTGTTGACTATGGCCTTGCATCGCAGCCACTCAAAGATGAAGACGATTCCGATGATGAAATCGAGCCGGTTTTCACAATGCTTGCGGTTCCATATCGGGCCAAAGATGTCCCAGCACCAAATACGCAGTTCGGCCATCCTGATCTCACCATCATTCTCACATGCCTATCTTACTACTATGCTGGCCTCACAGAAGAGCAACTGAGATTGGCTTTTGAGGTTCTACAGGACCAGGATGACCCTTCGAAGGAATATGCACTTTGGATTGACGAGTACGATCATGGGGTAATTCAGGACTCGCTTCGGACGCTCAGCAACATGAACCTCAGGTCATCAGACCAATGGGACAACACCATATTTCCGCTTTTCGCTCGGAATCAAGCAGTGATCGATTTCTACCTTTCAAGAGTTGTATTTCCGAGGGAGGCAAAAGAATTCCCTTGGAAACTCTCTGGATCTAGCTGGGATTTAGCAGAGAAGCGAGAGAAGCTTGTGACAGGTGCGCCAGTCAATGTTGACATATTAGTATTCCAGGCAGTCATTGAGTCTGCACTCAGGGTTTTCTGGAACGAATGATGGCAGATGGTTATTACCAATGTCTGTTGTTCAATACGACCTCGATCACCAGAAGGGAACCAACGCGAGAATCCTCGCATACCTCCTACGGCAAGAAAATGGATCCTATATAGTAACAACGAACGGTAGCAACGAACGATTTACTACACTCGCGCTACTTCAGAAGATGACCACCCAACAACCGGAAATTCGAGTTCTACTTGATGTCGGCTCGCAGATACTCGATCTCTCCAATCACCAAGTTGCTTCGGCTTGGCTGAAAATCTGCCGTGACATTGCGGGCGCCATTTATTTCAGCGAGAATGACGAACTAATGGTCCTGGTACGAAGTGGAAAAGCTTTGCCACTGCTATCGTCGCCGCTCTCTCAACAATTAGATCGTTGTGTCGTATATCTGGACCATGCACACACGAGGGGGACTGATCTCAGACTGCCAATCGGATCGCGAGCAGCCGTCACGTTGGGTCCAAAAGTGACCAAAGATGCACTAGTACAAGGTTCGTTTCAGGATCATCATTCCATCAGCAAATCCTCACGTTCATTGTTCTCAGGCTGCATGCGGATGCGTAAGCTGGGTCATGGTCACTCAGTCATGTTCCTCGCACCACCCGAAGTTGACCGGAATATCCGTGCGATTGTTGGGAAGACAGATCCAGATGCACAAATCACGAACATCGATGTCCTGTGTTGGGCAATACATGAGACATGGACGGATATTGAGCGGCGAGCCCCGTACTGGGCAAAACAAGGAGTGAACCATAAATCTAGATATGAGGCCTGGACCAATTTCGCAGGTGGAAAGTTGACAAGCGAGAAATTAGCAGAAGCATGGATGCAGCCTGAGCGGAAATCGCTAGCGGACCTCTATGCGCCCGGCGAAACCAAGGACATCCAGGGTGATTTGTTAGCGCTGGACTCGGGAATCCGTCAACGCTGTAAATATCTCGGCGTGCTATCGCTTCCAAGTGCAGATATGGACGAAGAACAGGAACGGGAGGTTCATCGCGAGCGCGAGCGCGAGCGAGAAGTCGAGCTACCCCCCGAGGCAGAACCTGCGAAGCATTTCCTTCACCCAGATGTCGTCTCTTTCGTCAAGACTGGCATCATCCCTTGGTTCCACTTTCACAGTGCATTTCTTCCTGTCTTTGGAACTCTAGAAAGGAGTTCTGCAACTGCTCGTGACACAGATGTCTGGAGTCCGTTTATCCTGGCAACGGCGGATTTTTGCAACACCATCCAGCCCGACTCCACTGTAGGGACCATAGATCAATATCTAAGACCCGTTCAGTGGATTCTATCCTGCACAACAGGCGGCAATCAAGTTCTCGTTCTTGTGAGCCCATTCGAGGCCAATCAATTGATGCCTGACATTAGGGCAAGCAAATTTGTTCACCTTCACTTGTATGCACCACGGACCTCGAAACGCATGAAACCATCAGACGATCTGAAACTTTATACTATCCCTCCTCTCCCCTCGGACTGGACCCCCCCTTGGGATCTGATCGACCAGCTCAATGTGTTTTCTGGGCAGCTCTATCTCCGAGACCACCAGTCGTATCTTCGACTGTCTCGTTTCCTCGGCGTACATATGAAACAGTCCATAAGCGATCCAGTGAAAGTCCGGCGAAATTTGTTTAACATTTTTGGCAGTTCTGAAGAGACGGAGATCACATTCTCTGGTTCGCCGCTGCCTTTCGTGATGGCGTTGCTTGCCATTCGGACTCGAGGGCGACCATTTGAACACACCCACATGGGCAGGATTCTCCAAGGGCAGCTACTGAAACCAACAGACTTTGAAGACCCTGCATCGGTCGCTCCTCGGGCTATTCACCATCTCACAGCAGGGAATGAAGAAAGAGCATACGGTGCCATGTCTGGTCATGCTGCGCCATCCACTCCCGACGTGGGTCGTGATGCACTGCCAGCAACATGGGCCGATCCTGGACCATCAGGATCGTTGATTGAAACATCGAAGAGAGAACCGGAGATAGCTGGATCATTCAGTGTGAAAACCCAAGGCCTGCAAAAATGTCAACGCGCAGACGGCGTCGCATCTGGAACCGGCACCGCATCACCCCGGGCTTTGAATGATTTACAAGAAGACCCCGAGCCACCAGCGTTGGTCCGATCGTCAAAGCGAGAATTGGAGATGGCTGAAGTGTCCGTGGAAGATTTAGAGCCACCGCAAAAGCGTCCACGTATGAATTGATGACTGATTACTGTCCGTTCTGTCCGTTCACAGTGTAGCAGCGGCCCATTCATCAGCTCATCTGTAGTCTTACCCATATTCGTTTTCCTGCTTTGTCGTTTCGTGTATATATTTCAACGAGACTGCATATCCATACTTCTTTTGGTTAATACGTACATTCCCTAAATCTACATGACCAGATGTTCCATAGAAGTTACTTCGGTTTCCTTACTAGTGTATTTGCATGCCAGAGGCTGGTTGTTGTACTTCTGAAGTTCGATCACTTTCCAATCTTCGCCGCAGCACTCTTGTCGCCATCATCAAGCTTACAAAGTCGCCGAAAGTATATGCGTTTTGCGCGTGCCTCTGCATTGTCCTTCCAACAAATCGTTCAATACACTGCGACTGAGCATCTCGATGACCCTAATACCGAGAGGCGTGAATAGTGTTCCTATCCCTAATTGGACTCAGAGCATGGTAGTCTGTTATTTGCATCAGTGTGGAGTTAAGCATATACGCGTTCATCACTATCTACTAGTCGACATGTGCCCCGATCCGCTTCCACTTGCCTTCACCTCACAGATCCCACTATCACTGTTGCTTGCCATGAAGGTGTGTCTTGTTTTCAGTACTAAGGTCGCCACACGACACATGACTCACGTACTTCATCTATCAATAGGGTGCGCATGCACGCACATCGTACCACCTGGGGTTGTTCGCAGTATCTCCACTGGTCTGCTTGCTGATGTTGCTGGCCCCCACCCCACCCCGGCGAGCTGTTTACAATGGAGTAACGGCTCCCATCACGTAGTTTCCATAGCGGCCACCCCGCGATGTTCACCTGGAATCCGAAATGGCGATTCTATCGGCTTCTTCGGGGGTATCATGTACGCCAATAAGGAGAGGAACGATGGCGCTGAGACTAATGAGGGTCGTTGGACATTCCTTGGAGGATGAGAGTAATCCTTGACACAGAAGAAGGCTTCTGCTGGAGCAAGGTAATGCAGTCCATCCTTCGTTATGTTGCCCATCGGAGCCAGTAAGTGGGAATTACTTCGCGTCCTCTAGCTCGCTATGTAGTAAGATGGAGAGTGCGGAAATCGATGAGTATGGGGGAGGTCCGTGCTGGATAGTTGGATTGGGGACTGGGACGGTTCGCTATGTGTGGGAGAACAGTCGGGGCACCAAAGCTAGAAGACAAATATACCAGGAGGAAAGATTCCGATCGGGTCATTACGGGCACAGGAGAGAATTGAGAGCCTGGAGTGAGAACATGGTCAGATTGAATGAGCCAGCGGCTTTGGGCGAGCAGGATCAGAATGGGTAAGAACGCGATAATGTGTGCGTCCTGTATTTGCTTGCCCTTGTTGGTCCTCCGTGGCAAGAATCCTAAAGTCCCTGGTGACCCGAATAGATCTGAATTAGTGAGGGCAGCCCATCGAGGGCGAAAGAAGTTAGGACCGACAACCTTGTGAGCTGCGTAGCTGTCGCAACGAAACAACGGCTTGTTTGGAGCAAACAACGCCACACTCGGATTCGCCACGATACCAGAGCTACGTTGAGGTAGGCAAACACGCATTAGCAAGCTCGAGTTCACCGCGTCTCCTAAGAGGTCGGCCCTTTGCAAACACGTTCCATACCGGCACTGCAGGCACGTATCCCTCCGCACCAGCTTCAGCCTTCTAGCTCGCGTGTCACCTCCCCTGAACCATTTTCTTTTACAGACGACACATGCGATCTGGATTTCATATACCGAGGATTCTTGAAGATTCCCATATCTCGAACCTTGGAACAGGCATTGTGATGAACGACCAGGCCGGCCACACACGTCGCCATCAGAGGGTCAGAGACCGTGGTGGGGTCCGAAACACTGCCGGCAGCCGGGGCGCAAGGCAAACCTATCAACGATCCAACTGCGTAGAAAGTCCCCCGTAGCTGCCACAAACATACGTCGTGAGCGTACGGGCAACACTGGTTTGTTGTCGATGCTGACGAGGAACATACCGAAGATCGTCGGGACAAGCACTAGCTTTGGGGTGGTTCTGGATGTGTACCATCCCCGAACTGGCACAGATCACAACGACCAGCGAGGGCAAAGCACCCCGGTCTACCACGCCCGGTACGATGTCCCCGAAATGTCGAGTACCAACTAATAAGGATTAGCACACATACAAGTCGATACGTGAGGATTGCTAGTCAGTGACACGAGCGATCTTCATGAACCCGGCTCCGCTTTAAGAACTGACTTACGATTGTCCCTCTTAGCCCTCCACTTTTCTCAGCACCTCATCCCTCCCCCGGTGATATGAAGGTTACGCCGTTTTGTGGGTGCTAGGCCATCTGCAAATGCATCCATGGTGGAGAGATTTCGCATTTCTGGACATAGTGTCACGGTTCAGCCCAGCTTGGTCGCGAATTCCTTTGGTGCAGTAGGCCAATCATATTATGCTCGAGGGCCTCGGTCTCAATGTTATGTGCGTCACCATGTTATGTAGGAAAGCCAACTAGGATTATAACCTGCACCAACCTGAATCCCAAGATGAAATGATTGGTATTATGTATCTGCAGTGCAAAAAACGGGAGTGGTCGTCATGTCAAGGTCGTGTAAAAAGGTCGTTCGAAGAACACACAAAGCATACACGCGTAAAGATTGTAGGAACAAAGGAAAGATGACGCATACACCTACAGAGGCGCGGTGGGCAGCATGCCAGCCGGCGTCTAGTTGACCTACTCCGGCTCAACCTCCAGTTTCGCCTTGGGCTTGTATTTTCCTGTTAGCAATCCCTCTGCCTCCATCTGGATCTTCACCGTCCGGTATCACTTGATCTTCACACCTTCTTGACGCTGCATACGAATGTATCTTATGTTGACACTATATAGAAAACGCCGAGTCAGTGGTCCACTCATGCAACGCGAGATGTGAGCTTGCACGAAACCATCCCTCAGCTATCATCTAACGTCGCTCTGACGAAGCAACTTCCGCAAGATCACCTCGAGGATCGACCAGTATGGCATAACCACCAGCTGATCATTATAGGAATAGATAGCATCTGCCAAATCTTCACTAATGAATGATCCGCCGTCACTATAGAGAACGACAATCGAGTCGTTCTTGATGATCTGTGGTGATGGCAGGGAGTGGACTTTCACCGAGTCAGGCGTATCAAGAGACGATCCGGGCGGCGGCATTTGACAAATAGGCGGAGGATACTCGACGATATGTGGATACAAGATATCCAGATCCATACCGATCTGCTTAAACATGAAGCGATGGAACATGATCCTCATGTTTGCGAGGAAACACTGTCTGATTATCCATCGTAACGAAATACGTGCCAGACAGTTACGGGTGCCACCTTGGACGGACCCACCACCGACGTCTGCATGACGCTGAATATGTCGCCCGTAGTTTTTGTCTTAAATGGACGTACCGCCGTGTCCGCCAGCGAATCACACTTGTTCGACGTCAGTTTTGGTGAGGACTTTGTGTTCTAATTCTGGCAAGGAAGGTTCCCGGTGATGATGGCCACTGCTGAGTTGATAACATTCGGCACTAGGGTCTCACCGCGCTTGACTCCGCGGCCTGGGAGAATCCAAACATACCAAACACCCGCAAATTCGGTATTGAAGAAGAGGACCGAGCTGAGTTACCAAACTATCGACGCAACAGCAACATCCGAGGTTAGTAACTCATTCGCACGCACTCTTATTGAAGCGACATCTGTGTTGGTTCTTCGACAGCCCACTTGCTTGGTTCCGACCTGCATCAATCTTCCCTGACCCGCTCCAAACAAGTTTTCTTCCAGCGAAACGCTCCATGATCGACGCATTCCACTATTCTGTTTTATTACAAGCGCAAGTCCGCTGTCGAAACTGCCAGCCGATTCGACCCAAACGTGCACCGCACGATGACCACTCGTTCACGCATACATTCTACCTGGCAAGTGACACCCTGAGGTTATCAGTTCCATCATCGCGTTTGAGGGTGAGATTTACACCGGCCCCCGAACAATATCTCTACACAGATGAGTGTATTCCTTTCGCCCATCTGGACCATAAATCCAGTCTCTCTGTTGATATCAGTGTTTCTTTGATAGTATAACTTGAAACACAGTTCAGCTCGTCGTCATACGTGGCCACTACCCACCCTCTGTATCTCAGAGGATGTATGATCTGACTGACCCCGGAGGTGTCCTCGGCTGACAAAGACATACTTTCCCTATCCGGCGTCTTCTCTGACCCTTTCCTTGCAAGCCGACACTCGCTGGCGAACCTAACCTCGATGACAAACAGCTGCATATATTCACCATCGGTGCTACAGGTAAGACGTTGATCTCCCACACGTATTGGTATATGGGACTCTGATATGCTAGCACCATTCTGCAATCGTCAGGTCACGTCGGAGGACTATTCCCACTCGAGGTCGCCGAACTCCTTCGCAACTCGCTGAGCACTTCCGGTCGATCTGTAGCTATTAATGGCGGGGCACTCCTTGGGCGATGTCATTTTTACTTCTGTGAGCTTCATTTCTTTGTCGTGTTGAGGTGGCCATTGGTCGCGGATGATATGTTGACGACGGGTGTGGATGGCTCACATAAATTCGGTCAATGTTGACCTTATGAAACGATTCTGAAAAGGTCGAAGCAAACGCACAAGCGAATGAGCACTGCCCAATTTCGTTCACGTGTCGAAGAATAACCTCGACCCTTCATCGACTCCTTTGAAGTGATATTCTGACCCGGAACGTGTCCGTTTCCGCTGTACATTGCACTCTCAGTTCTCGCTCGTTGCACTCATATCTCTGATTGTTGTTGTCTGGACGTGTTTAATGGCGGTCAGAATGAATGTATTCGTGCGCCTCCACCTACAGCGACACGGACCATTGTCGGCTCGAGAAAGATTACCCTCGCCTTAGGAATTCTTGTTTTTCCAACTTCAAGGTAGGCGCATGGTTCCGTCAAGTACCAACTTTACTCCACGACGCTGATACCCGCAGTTCTTTCGCATCAGTATTCCACGTCACTCTCTACCGTTTCGACTCTCGTTGACTTGGGCGTACGGCAGACACGCCCGCCTTGAGACACCTATGAAGGTATCACGTAGAAACGCGTGGGATATGGTCAGTTCGAGAGTTGAGAATCACTCAACGTTCGTGTCTTTCCCTCCGTTCGTTGCGGTATATAACGCGAAGCTACGTAGCCATACAAGCTACAGCCCGTGCATGTGGTTTGGCGAAAACGGCCGAGGCATCACCAAAGTGAGGTTCGGGGGGTTAGCGCGGTGGCTCAAAATTTCAACCAGGAACCTGTAACTTGATGTATCCAAAGGGTGGCGTTCCACTAGTGGTGCAAAAACAACTGTAAGACTCGGAGCATGTCGTACTCGATGTACATACCACAACACAAAGAGTCAGCTGACTGCCTTTGTTTGAGTAAGCCGGGGTAAAGGAACGTCTATTTAAAGAGAGCCGATTCATGTGGCACGGCGTTCGCTGATCCGAGATCCGCCCTTGTCAGTCAGCACCCTGCAACAGCTTCTTATCCAGTTCGCCGACGCCATGGCTAGCAATTAAAATTCACTCCAGCCTTTGGCTAATGGCTGCCTGGCAGTATTTAGTCGATATAGCAGTTTTTCCTTGGTTGTCGAACAAGCTCTCAGGGATGTTTGTGAATAAGTAGCTTGAAGGCGAGCAAATGATGGATCTCCCCAGATATGCCACCACTTACGTGGTATACGTGGTAGGTCAATGTTTCGTCCTGACCAGTCGACGAGGTGGCCTTAGAGATCACTCACCCAGCTCATGACTTTCGGATTTGTTTACTGCAGCCTGGCATGTTCTCACGTCACAGCACCACCACCGGGGAGGAAACGGGCTGCATTATCCTGTCTGCATTTATTGGACATGTGCATGAAACTTCACCGTCGTCGGCGCTGCATGGGAGTCTGAGCTCCATTTTTATGGACAATCTGACATGACCAGCCGACGACTCCACTGACTTGTGTTTGTAGCTGCTTGTATGCAGTGTCGATGCTGTTCAGCCCCTAAGTTACTGACGTCTAGCCACCTCCTAGTCGCACTTCAGAAATGGGGTCGGACATCCGTGTCGGCGAAGGTGAAATCCAAAGGCTCGCTGCTGCCAATGCCGGTGAGCACACTCATGCTTCACTCTTGTATAGGTGCTCACCCCACAAGGCAGACCTAAACAACTGGTGCTAGAAACATATTCAAAGTGCAGACTGGAAATTAGCCACTGAGGATTGGCAAGATTTCGCTAACAAGTGGCTGAAATCTAAAGAGCATGATGTTCATCCATCAGACAACATAATCCATCTCAGTGCCCCTGATGAAGATGTCAAAGATATGTTCATTCGTTCATGCTACTGGGAAGCAGAGGAGCTGGTTTGGAGAGTAGCTGTGCGCCATCCTAAGACTGGGGTAATTATCATGGAACAACCGGGCATCGGTACAGGCATGATACCACTGCGTCGATTCGCCTGATTACTTCTTGCAGGAAAAACTTACTTTATCTGGTATCTCCTTGTCTTTCTCTTACTGAAGAAGCAAGTTGTCCTATTCCATGCTCCTCCTCTGTCAATCGTCCTTTTCTTCGGGGGCCATGTTTATACTCCTAAGCAAGGGGTGCCAGGAGCTGAGACCCTTCCATCCTGGTCTGCCAATTCACCTAAAACAACGATCATTTGGTCCCTCTTTGATGCTGCCAAGAAAGATGCACCTTTACCGCTCATGACTAGCTCTGCCAAATGTTTTCCAGTTCAAGCTCCCTCCCCCGATGAGAATCAGTACAAGGAATGGCGGAAGCAGCGAAAGGCTTGTTTCACAGGGTTCCCGCTGTGGACCCATGGAGAGCTTGTGAACTGGTGAGAAATGTGTGATAGCAGAGCTCCTTAGACCTGATGTTTCCCATCCAGTGCACAGCTTCTTGATGGCTATAATGATACAATGGAACAACTGGCAAAAATGAAAGATAATTGGCCTTCATCTGGGGAAACTTTTACAGTCTGCGACTTCTTTCTGGAAGTCCAGGGAGAGGATCCACCGCAATCAGATCAAGAAGCCTTCGACACCCTTTTCAATGCACTTATTATACGCTTTGGACCCATTCCCTGGAATCTATCTGTGGCAATGCAATCCTTTCGCGACACGGAGGAACTTCATCAGATCGCTTTTGATGACCTAAACCTCAATGAATTGTGACACGCTGTAGAGAAGCTGGCTCAACACAAACACTTCGCATCGACGGAGATCTCCCATCACATCATCTGTCTTGATTGCAAAGATGGTGTCATGGATGGAAAGTGGCAGGTTGGATACAAGTCTCATCATATTCGTGGACAGGTGTTAGAAAACCTTCTGATAATGCAAGATGAAGACCTGTGCAAGCGGATATATGCATTTAACGCCATTTCTGGTGCAAGGAGTATTGCAGGACAGCTTTTTGAGACCTTGGCTCACAAAGAAATCATGAAGGGAGGGGGTGAATGGCTGTTCAGAGAGATTGCCAGATCAGGTGCAGATGCCAACGCCCCAACATATTATTTTAGTGGCTCTGGCGAACATGTTCCAGGGTTCTCTGAGCGCCAGTGAACAGTGAAACTCTTCGAGAAGTCGGATATTGCAGACAGTTCAGCGAACGACATTTATTATATCCCTCCCCGCAATCAAGCTTTATTCGACTCCTTCATCATAGAATTCAACGTCAATAGCCGATCTGCAGATCTCTGGATCCTTCAGATCACTGTAGCTGGGGTCCATCGAGGTTCATCAGCGGGCTATTTGACAATCTGCAAAATTATGAAGGATGTCAGAGGGGTTCTCGACAGGGCAGGGAGTTCCAAAGGTCACCCAGCAAAAAAGTCGAAGGCCTCAACTTCCATCAAAGTCCACTATGTCTTGGTTCATCCTCACAGCAAAGAGAGCGTGTCGTGGACATTCCCCAAAGGGTGGAATGAAAACTGTCTACGCAATGACCATCAGGGAAATGTGTATGTACTTGACATTCCAATAGTATGTTATATTTTTTTCCTCCCCTCCTACTCTCTGTGTGCTGATACTGCTTAGGATGAAGAATTTTCTCAGCTCATGGGTGAGTTCGCATCGCCAACCACATCAGTTTGATTACTCAATGGTAGCAAGATACTTGACCTAGTGGGTAATCATGTTACTCCACATGTAGACATAAAAAATGTAGTGCCATCTTGATCACTCACTGTTTGCTCACATATGACCTGTTGTATCAATACAGTCTGTTTGTGCCTCATACTTAGTCGCTGGGCTTAAACACATCAGTAGGCAACTTTAACTTCAAGTACACATGTTCAGCAAGACATGAACACCATTTTTGCCTGAACCTTGTCCTGCATCTTGATCTGAACTTGAGGTGGCACGACATTCCGCCTGTCAAAGCACTGCATATGTGAGGCTCTGACTTGTTTTACATGCTCCGGAATGCAAGGGGGTCATTGCCACAGAAACTAGTATGTACTACCTATAGTCAGCTATACCTCAGTCTTTGCACGCACTTATCATCACTGGTGCAGTTTGATTTGGTTGGTGAGTGATCGCTACGTACGATGACAAGCTGCAAGCTATACCATCAAAGGAACATTGATATCAACAGAGAGTCCAGATTTATGGTCCAGATAGGCAAAAGGAACACACTGGTGGGCTGGTGGATGGAATGGTCATCTGCACAGAGATACTGTTCGAGGGCCTGCATGATCCATGAATCTCACCCTCAAACGTGGCAGTGGCATCGATCACCTCAGAGTGTCGCTTGTCTGGTGGGTGCACTACCATAGCTTAGACAGAGTCGAACCAG
>JBBPKI010001406.1:0-12692 GCA_038089155.1 Nevesoporus exiguus
CTCGCCTTAGAACAATGGCGGCATTACCTTGAGGGGGCAGAAGAATTCGAGGTTTGGACAGATCATGCCAACCTCAAATATTTCATGACTAAACAAGACCTCAATCGACGACAAGCCCGATGGTCACAATGGCTGTCGCGATTCAATTACGTCCTAGTCAATAAGCCCGGTTCACAAATGGGCAAAGCTGATGCTCTCTCTCGACGAGAGGATCATGCACAAGGAATTGACGAAGACAATAAAGGTCTTCAAATGATCCCTGAATACAGAGTAAGGGCACACTCAAAATACGCTTACACGATTGAAGGAGAAGAAAGAAAACTCCTTGAAAGAATAGTGGAAGCACAAGAAGAATGGAAGGGCAATGACAAACCCAACCTTCTTACCAAAGACGGAATCCTATATCTTGGTGATAGGATTTTCGTACCCCCTTCGGGACAATTACACCAAGATATAATTACGTTATACCATGATTCGCCTCTCGCAGGGCACGGAAGCGCGAATAAAACATGGAATTCTATAGAACGATATTTCCAATGGCCTGGCCTTCGAACCCAGGTAACAGATTATTGTTCAAGGTGCGATCGTTGCACACGAATGAAACCAACGAACAAGGCCCCCTTGGGAGAATTAATCCCTAATCAAATTCCAAACGGTTCATGGCAAGATATCTCTGTGGACTTTATCACCGACTTACCGCTCTCCCGCGGACATGACATGATCCTTGTGGTCGTAGACCGATTCTCTAAAGAGGTGGAATTCATACCCACCAACAAAACAATTACCTCACTCGGCACAGCCGAACTCTATCGAGACCATGTATGGAAGCATCATGGACTTCCCCACTCGATCATCTCAGACTGCGGTCCACAATTTGCTTCCCAATTAATGAAAGATCTTGCCAAGATGCTAAAGATCGATCTTCGGATGTCCACAGCATTCCATCCACAGACGGACGGTCAAACCGAAAGAGTAAACAGAGATCTGCAGCAATACCTTTGCCTCTTCACTTCCGAAAAACAAGATCAATGGGCTGAATGGTTGCCTCTCGCCCAATTCACCTTTAATAACCGATTACACTCCACAACCAAGAAAAGACCGTTCGAGGTAACTAAAACCTACGAACCAAGAATGGGGATAGAACCCCTTAAATCCAAGAACGAAGCAGCAGCCTCTTTTGGCAGCAACTTCTCAGAGATGCTTGAGCAAGCTAGAGCATCGCTCGAAAAAGCTCAAAAGGCAATGAAAGTTCAAGCGGATAAGCACCGCTCAAAGGGACCCCAATACGCCATTGGGGATAAAGTTTGGTTATCAATGGAAAATATCAAACTTAATCGAGCATCTAAGAAGCTCACCGAACGATGGATCGGTCCATATATCATTCTAGAACTTTCTGGCCCGAATGCCGTAAAACTTCAGCTCCCCAAGACGCTCAAAATCCACCCAACAGTTAACATCTCAAGAGTAAAGCCGTATAAAGAGCGCTTGGAAAATCAACCCGTAGTTGCCCTGGGACCCGTAGTGGGCACGGAAGGAGATGAACCAGAGTTTGAGGTGGACCACATAGTCAATTCATGCCTCAAAGGAAGAACTTTGGAGTTTTTAGTTCACTGGAAGGGCTATGAAGAGGAAGACCGCACTTGGGAACCTCAGAGCCACCTTTCTAATGCTAAAGAAGCTATCAACGACTTTTACCTTTCCAACCTGGCGGCACCCCAGAAACTCCGAATGGTCCAAATAGACTTCGATTCTTTATTTTCATCATATACCAATGTCACAGAACCCTCCCAAGTTCCCTTCAATCGCCTGGAATGCGATTCATAGGAGGGGGGTAATGTTACAATTTCTCCGCTTATCTTATCTTATCAAGTCACATGACCACTATCACGTGACCGTGGGACATGTCACCTGACCAAGTCTAGGTCAATACCTTTCACTTCAATCACATCCGTTCTAGACCCCTTATCTACATGCTTCCTTAATTACCGATAGTCCAGACCCTTATCTTCTTTCTCACTCCACAATGACGTAGTACTTAGTAAGTATTCCCACACCAGCCCTAAACTAGTCTGTATGTATATAATCTGAATGTCATCAACAACCGGACTTCAGTCAAGTCCTGGTTGATTCCCCCTTCCTCTTGACTCTAGCAAGTTTCTAGTGTGTGACCGAAGCCTTAACTGGATAGGTTGCCAACAGTTACCTCGAACGGTCTTTTCTTGGTTGCAGAGTGAAGTCAGTTATTAAAGGTGAATGGGCGAGAGGCAACCATTCAGCCCATTGATCTTGCTTTTCGGAGGTGAAGAGTCGTAAGTATTGCTGCAGATCTCTATTTACTCTTTCGGTTTGTCCGTCTGTCTGGGGGTGGAATGCCGTGGACATTCGAAGATCGATCTTTAGCATCTTAGCAAGATCTTTCATTAGTTGGGAAGCAAATTGTGGACCGCGGTCCGAGATGATCGAGTGGGGAAGTCCATGATGCTTCCATACATGGTCTCGATAAAGTTCGGCTGTGCCGAGTGAGGTAATTGTTTTATTGGTGGGTATAAACTCCACCTCTTTGGAGAATCGATCTACGACCACGAGGATCGTGTCATGTCCGCGGGAGAGCGGGAGGTCGGTAATAAAGTCCACAGAGATGTCTTGCCATGGACCATTTGGAATTGGATTGGGAATTAATTCTCCCGAGGGGGCCTTGTTCGTTGGTTTCATTCGTGCGCAACGATCGCATCTTGAACAATAATCTGTAACCTGGGTTTGAAGACCAGGCCATTGGAAATATCGTTCTATGGAATTCCATGTTTTATTCGCGCTTCCGTGCCCTGCGATAGGCGAATCATGGTATATCGTGATTATGTCTTGGTGTAATTGTCCCGAAGGGGGTACGAAGATCCTGTCACCAAGATACAGGATTCCATCTTTAGATAGCAGATTGGGCTTTTCTTTATCTTTGCCCTTCCACTGCTCTTGTGCTTCTATGATCCTTTCGAGGAGTTTTCTTTCTTCTCCTTCGATTGAAAAGCCTTGTCTTTGTACCCTTACTCTGTTTTCAGGGATCATCTGGACACCTTTGTTGTCTTCGTCTATGCCAATGGCGTGATCCTCTCGTCGAGAGAGAGCATCAGCCTTTCCCATTTGGGATCCTGGCTTATTGACTAAAACGTAGTTGAATCTTGATAGCCATTGAGACCATCTGGCTTGGCGTCGATTAAGATCTTGCTTAGTCATAAAATATTTGAGGTTCGCATGATCAGTCCAGACCTCAAATTCTTTTGCCCCTTCAAGGTAATGCCGCCATTGCTCGAGAGCCAGTATGATGGCGAGCATTTCCTTATCTGCGATTGGGTAATTCCTCTGTTCAGGGGTCATGGAGGCAGAGGAAAAGGCAACAGGGTGCCACTTGTCTTCTTGTTTTATGGAGAGGACCGCGCCGGTTGCGAAGTCCGAAGCATCAGTTTCCAGGCGGAATTCGCTATTGTTGTCCAGATAAGCGAGTATAGGCGCTGTTGTAAATGCTTCTTTGAGCTGATCAAAAGCTCCTTGTTCCTGGGGTCCCCACTGCCAGGGTTGATCTTTCTTGGTGAGATCATTAAGGGGTCTTGAGACTTTGGAAAAGTCTTGAATAAATCTGCGGTAGTAATTTGCGAGCCCCAAGAAGCTGCGCACTCCTTTAACATTCTTGGGTGTAGGCCATTCAAGAATGGCTTCCACCTTTCCTTTTTCCATTTTTATTCCTTCGGTGTTGACTACCATTCCGAGGAATTCGACCTCTTTTTGCTTAAAAAAGCATTTTTCAGGCTTTAAGAATAGGTCGTGTTCCTTGAGCCTTTTGAGAACTTCTTGGACGATTTTGTCATGTGCTGTTTTGTCGTCTGTCTTGGTAAAAATCATTATGTCATCGATATATACGATGACTACTCCGTCCATATCAGCAAAGATTTCATTCATCATTTGCTGAAAAGTGGCGGGTGCATTGCACTGCCCAAAGAACATTACAAGGGGTTCGTACGCCCCTGAATGTGAGACAAAGGCAGCTTTCCATTCGTCTCCTTCTTTTATCCTTATGTTATTGTAACCCCATCTTAGGTCAAGCTTTGTGAACAGCTTAGCGCCCTGGAGTTTGTCTACCAGTTGACTTATGAGTGGCAAAGGATAGTTGTTTTTGACCGTCCACTCATTTAGGTATCGATAATCTTGTACCAGTCGCTTCTTCCCGTCTTTCTTAGGTATGAAGAAAACTGGTGAGGTTTGTGGAGAGCAGGAGGGTCTAATATACCCTTTTTTGGTTTGTTCTTCAACAAAGGACTTAAGCTCTTCCATTTCGTCCTTGCTCATTGGGAATATTTTTGCCTTTTTAGGTTGAAAGCCAGGCTTCAGCTTTATTTCGTGATCCCAGGGCTTTCTTAAAGGAAGTCGTTCCGACTCCTTTTTGCTAAAGACGTCCAGAAAGTGATGGTATTCTTTTGGAACCATTTCTTCAAGAGTTAGCTCCTTTTTCTTTGGCATTTCAAGATTCTTAATGAACCTATGCACGGTCGAAGCGTGCTTAAGTTCTTCTTCTTCTTCTTTTGCCAGGTTTGTGCCTCGGTCTGACAGCATGTAGCAGGACCTTGGGCACCTTGCCATCTTTACTTCTCCTTTCGTCCAGTCAATGGTTGGGTTGTGTTTTGCCAACCACGTGTAACCCAGGATCATATTATTTTTGCCTAGATTTGTCACTTTGGCGACTAGGCGTTCACGGTGTCCTTGATAGTCTAGAATGATTTCTGCTTGGTGGGTGACTGCTCCAGCAGAATTCTTTGTTCCATCGACGTTAAAGACGGGGACTTCCCTCTCCATCTTCTGTAAGGGGAGTTTTACTTCTTCGGCCCATTTCTTATCTATAAAGATTCCATTGGCGCCACTATCCAAGAGGGCCTTGCATTGATGCTTCTTGTTCTTGGTAGTGGGGTGTGCGATCGAGATATCCATGAGAATCTCGTACTGCACTTTGGCATTTCGTAGGAGTACTCGTTCTGGGAAACTTTCCTCATAAATATTTTTTTTGTTTTCTTTGACCGAATTAAGCCTGCATTCCCGTGCAGCAAGCTCCTTTTGGGGAGACCCGGTCTCGGTTGATGGTAGGTGTACTCTATAGATAGGACTACTTGGTTCAGAGGAGTAGCATGTGGAAGAATCTGAATCATCATCATCAAAGTCTTGTCCGTACTGTACATAGGGTGATAGAGAGGAGAAACTATTTTTGGTGTTTAAAGTGTTTTCTTTCGGCTTCTGAGTTCCCAGATTACTCAGTTGCCATAGCCTTTTCCCGCCTTCTTCATTTCTGTGTCGTGAAGGTCGAAGAAGTACGCCTTCATTTGTTCGAAGTCCATTCCTTTTATGGCCTTCGCTTCTTTGGGCTCCTCTTCCTTCTCTTCTTCCTTCTTCATCTCTCTGACTTGTGGCCTCCTTTGTGGCCCTTGTGCCCTTTTTCGGCAGTTGAGTTTATGTCCTCCTCCGAGGAATTTGCACTCAGTGCATTCTTTCTTTGGGTTTGGGCAATCTCGTGTGAGATGCCCGTCTTTTGCACAATTGAAGCACTTAGAATTTCTTTGGACAGCACCTATATCCATTGGCTGTCCTCTTCCGCCATATGTTCGTGCCTGTCCTTCTCGATAGGCATTGTTTTGAGTCGATCCCGATTGGACCTTCTCCGTTTTTCTTAGTTTCAGGGAATCTAATCTAGACCCCATCTCTTTGGCGACTTCTATATAATCTTGTATGCACGTTTTCCTCTTCCCATCTTCGTAGATTCTTCGTGCAAGATTCTCCTCCAGTGCCTTTTCAAACATCCTTACTCCGGCTGGGTCTGGTTTGGAGGGGTCTCCTCCCGTGTCGTAATAGTATCCTAGCCATCTCGTCGTGAAAGCTTGGGCTGACTCTCGATTCATCTGTCTGCACCATTCCAGCTTGTTTCTCGCTTCATCCTCTTCGTTTATGGATTTGAACCGCTGGATTAGCACTTTCCCTATGTCTTCTTCTGAGAGCCAGTTTTCTGTTTTCATGAGATGCCGAAGTTGCTGTCTTGCCCATTGGGCAGCACCAGTCGTGTCCTTTTCTCCGGCTTTCGGACCTATTCTGGTTAAGACCGCAATGTTTTTTGACTCATCGTCCATAAATGATTCTGGATTGCTTTTTATGTACAAGGCCATATTCATTTGCCAATTGTCAAAGTCCTCCTTTAGTCCGCTGAACCTTCCTGGGTCTGGGACCATCTCTACTTTCTTTGATACTTTTACTTCCACATTTTCCGCCCTCTTCTTTCCCTTATCTTTCTTAAGTTCTGCGAGCTCGTCTTGCAGAACCTGAAGCTGGTCCATCAACATGCGGATAGCTTCGTTGGACATTTCTGGATCTGGTGCGGGTGGCGATCGGGAGTTCTGGTCAGGGGACGAGGGTTGGTCTCCTAGCGGGTTCTCTGAGGAGTCGTCGGTCTCTGAGTCGACGAATGGGAGCGGGTCTCTGTAAGGGAGCCGGGACGTGTTGTTCTTCTGGTGGAACCGGGACTACTTCCGGTTCAGGCGTGGGGGAGAGGGAAGGTGTGTGTAAGTTTTGTAAAGCTACTAGTCCTTCCCTTAGTTGTTCGAGAAGTCCTATCTCTTGTCTTTGTCGCGGTCTGGGGTCCTCGTATAGTTGGACCGAGAGTATTTGTCTTCTGAAGCGAGCCGCTTCTTCAGGGGTGATTTGGAAGTATAAAAGTAAATCTTCATTGAAGTCGAGGTTGTCTCTGATGACGTCTAAGAAGTAGGGGAGGAGATCTTCTCTTTCGAAGAGGGTTTGTCGTGGGAGTGGATCTGGAACTCCGTAATGTGGGTTTGGTGGCTGATAATGAAGCCAACCGTCTTGATCTTCCCTAGCTGGGAAGGGAGAATATTCTGAATCTGATTCTTCTTCTACCTCGGGGGTAGGAGTCCTTGGTGTCCTATAGTGATGACCTCCTTGGTCGTCGTAGTATTCGTCATTTGGGTCGAAGGACGCTTGTCAGTGATATTCGTAGTTTACTCTGACTTGCGTTTCCTCGGAGAGGCAAACCTCGATCTCCTTGGACTTGGCGGGATCTCTTGGGAACATTCGTATGAAAATGGAAAGAAGTGTGGACCGTTGTCAACACCAACTTCTACTCGATCGGGACAATAGCCTCTGCGACTCGAGTCTTCGAAATTCGTATGTAATTTGGGTCGTCGGGCACAAGACCGCTCTTTCGACGATGACCAAATGCGTAAAGACTATTCTTATAAGAAAGTGGCCTCACGTGGACCTGAGCCTAAGCTCCTTCGAAATGAAACATGCTGAGGTGGTTTTTAAACCAATTAAGAGCTCTCGAGCTCACCCCTTGACGGCGACCTAAAGTCTAACCGACCTTCACCAGCGTATAGCCGGGGTATACGTAAAAGGAAAGAGTAGCACAAATGCGCGAGAATGTGAATGAGTAGTATAGTAGATCCCTTTGCCCCTAGGGTCCGGGGTTGTCGCGAACGACGGCGAGGTAATGAGTAGTAGTGAGGGAAGTGTGATGATAGTCAAGTCCTAATGTTGGCAACCTAGACCTATTAAGGCTTCGGTCACTACTAACTAGGCTTGCTTAAGAGTCAAGAGGAAGTTCTAGGGGAATCAACCAGGACTTGACTGAAGTCCGGTTGTTGATGACATTTGGATTATATACTACAATGTACTTTAGGGCAGACGTGAGATATCTTAGTAAGCTATGATGTCAGTGCTACGTCACTGTGGAGCGGAATTAGTGATAAGGGTCTGGATCATCGGTAATTAAAGAAGCATGTAGATAAGGGGTCTAGAACGAATGTGAATGAAGTGAAATATATTGACCCAGACTTGGTCAGGTGACATGTCCCATGGTCACGTGATAGTGGTCATGTGACTTGATAAGATAAGATAAGCGGGAAATCGTAACACCATCCATACTTCGAATTCTTTTGTCTCCTCAAGGTAATGCCACCATTGTTCTAAGGTGAGAATGATTGTGAGCATTTCCTTGTCTGCAATTGGATAATTCCTCTGCTCAGGGGTTATGGAAGCTGAGGAAAAGGCAACAGGGTGCCACTTGTCATCTTGTTTTATTGAAAGGACTGCTCTGGTTGCAAAGTTGGATGCATCAGTTTCTAGCCTAAACTCACTGTTGTTATTGGAATAGATGAGGATAGGGGCAGTGATGAAGCTTGTTTTGAGAGAATCAAATGCTTCTTGTTCTGTGGGTCCCCACTGCCAGGGCTGGTCCTTTTTTGTAAGATCATTCAGCAGACAAGAGACTTTTGAAAAGTCCTGAATGAATCTTCAATAATAATTGGCAAGTCCAAGGAAACTTTGAACTTCTTTGACATTTTTAGGTATGAGCCACTCAAGGATGGCTTCCACCTTTCCTTTTTCCATTTTAATTCTGTCAGTATTTACTATCATTCTGAGGAATTTGACCTCTTTTTGCTTAAAGAAGCATTTTTCAGGCTTTAGGAATAGGTCATGTTCCTTCAAGCACCTTAGGACTTCTTGGACAATTTTGTTGTGTTCTACTTCATTGTTCATCTTGGTAAGGATCATTATGTCGTCAATATAGACTATGATGACTCCATCCAAATCAGTGAAGATCTCATTCATCATCTGCTGAAAGGATGCTGGGGTGTTGTATTGTCTGAAGAACATGACCAATGGTTCTTATGCTCCAGAGTGAGAAACAAAGGCTGCTTTCCATTTGTCTCCCTCTTTGATTCTGATGTTATTGTAGCCCCATCAAAGGTCTAGTTTAGTAAAGAGCTTCATCCCTTGGAGCTTATCCACCAATTGACTTATCAGTGGTAAGGGGTAATTGTTTTTGACTGTCCATTCATTAAGGTATCTGTAGTCTTGGACTAGTCTTTTCTTTCCATCTTTCTTTGGGATGAAAAAGACAGGGGATGTTTGAGGGGACCTAGATGGTTGAATATAGCCTTTTCAAGTTTGTTCTTCGACAAAGCTTTTAATTCTTCCATTTCGTCCTTACTCATTGGGAATATTTTAGCCTTTTTTGGTTGAAAGCGAGGCTTTAGCTTTATTTTGTGATCCCAGGATTTTCTTAGTGGGAGTCATTCTGATTCTTTCTTGCTAAAGACATCTAGGAACTGATGGTATTCTTGGGGAACCATTTCTTCTAGAGTTGGTTCCCTTTTTTTTGGCACTTCAAGATTTTTAATGAACCTATGTATGGTTGAAGCATTGTAGAGAATGATCATTCCCTATGTTTGTACTCCAGTTTTATAGGGCATCTGATGACATTGCAACTCATCTGATGTTATCCCAGTCGTTCCGACACTATCCCGGTAGACTGGATGATTTCCCGATATATTTCTGGTCAGGATTGATCCCCTACATGACCAGGTTGTGCAGAAACCGGCCAGAGTTGGTTTATACTGGCCAGGATTACTTCCAGGTGATGTTTTCCAGTATTCTGATGTCCGGGTTTGTTTGTTTGTGACCAGTTTGCATTGTTTTGGGCTGGTTTAGCTATTTTTATATATTTGACATTGTTTTATGTTAGTTGAGCACTACATAGGCATGTCACTACTTATCTAATACGGTTTTCCGCTCTCCTTCATATTAGAACACCCAGTATAAGCCTGAACACCCAGTCCTAGTCCTCCCTCACTGTCTGCATTGTGCACAGAAGTCCAGGAACACATATGGAAGTCCAGAGTCTGATTCTTTTTGGAGAAGGCCCCATAGGAGTTGTCCACACTGGTGGTATGCTCTTTCTTGTTTATTTATATCCTATTTCTGGCCACTTGTTGTGCATTGAAACTCCCTGGGACAAACATATCGCCCCACCTTCTTTCTCTTGCCTCACATGCAGGCACATTTAAGTTTCTACAGCATGCTTTAGTTCTTCTTCTTCTTCTTGTGCCAAGGTTGTGCCTCAGTCTGAGAGCATGTAATAAGACCTTGGGCATCTGGCCATCTTAATTTCTCCCTTAGTCCAGTCTATGGTTGGATTGTGCTTTGCCAACCATGTGTATCAATTCCTCAGTTGCCATAGCTGTCATATCCCATCCAACTCCGGTCACTCTGGACCAACTCTGGACCAGTTCCCCCGGTTGTGCACACATACTCAACTCCAGATCAACTCCGTTGATCCTCTGGTTTGTTCTCATTCAATATCATAGACCTTGACTTCAGACCTTTTCCATTATGTTCTACCTTGACATCTCTCCATATGTTCCACTATGACATCTCTGTTTCTGTTTCATCTTGACATCTCTATTCCAATTCCATCTCAATGTCTTATCTTGACTTCCATTTCACTTACATAGTTACCTCTGTGCCTGCACACATTGAAGACTTACCCGATCTCATTTCTCTTAGTATATAAGGTCTCTACTTCTGTCTATAGATACCTCAGTTTGAATCTCAACTTAACCTCATCTTAATCAGATGTTCTCCTCTCGTCCTGAGTCCGAGACTCTCCTCCAAACTCTGACCCTCCACAAATTCAGGACACTGGACTTTCTGCAAAGGCACACCACATAAGGTGAAGCCAAGTCCTGTTTGACTAATCTAACTCTGAAGTCCAGAGTTAGTCTGGAGTTCATCCCCAGTGTTTAACAATAGCCTTTTCCCTGTTTCTTCATCTCTGTGTCATGGAGATCGAAGAAGTATGCCCTCATTTTGTTGAAGGTCATTCCTTTTATAGCATTTTCTCCTTTTGAGGGTCAGGAGTAGTCTCCTTCTTTTCTTTGTCATCATTTCCCATTGCTCTCACCCTGGGAGGTCGAGATGCTTCGGTACTTTTCTTCCTGCAGTTCACCTTGTGTCCTCCACCAAGGAACTTGCATTCCATGCATTCTTTCTTTGGTTTTGGACAATTCCTAGCAATATGTCCTTCTCCTGTATAGTTATAGCACTTGGAATTTCTTTCAACTGCTCTGATGTCCATTGGTTCCATAGGTTCAGGCCTGTCCTTCTTTGTGATAGGAAGGATGATCTGTCTCTTTTCCTCTTATTTTGAACGACTCCATACTTGATCCCTTTTTGAGGAGTACCTCAATGTAGTCTTGCACCATTTTCTTTCTTTGGTCATTGTAGTAGATTTGCTGCATTAAGTCTGCATTGACTGCTTCTTCTAGCAAATGTACTCCATTTTGATCCTCTTTGGCAGGATCTCCTTTTGTTTCGTAATAGTATCCTAGTCATCTTGTTATGAAGAGCTGGATACTTTCTCCCTTGTATTGTTGGCATCAGCTAAGCTATGCCCTTGCTTCATCTACTGTATTGATTGATTTGAATCTTTGGTCCATTATTTCCCAAAGACTCGTGGTGGTAGGCCATAGATCTTCATTATTCATGTAGTGTGTTAAAAGAAGTCTGGCCCATTGTTCCACTCTGTATTTGTCCTTTTCCCTGTCTTTAGGACGTACTCTAGACAGGATTGCAATCACCTTCTGTTCTGCAGTGGAGAAGGTTTCTCTGTTACTCTTTAGGTAGATTCCCATTTGGAGTTTCCACCCATCATATCAGTCTTTGGATCTATCAAATTGTCCTGGCTCAGGTACAACTTCTACTTTTTTATTTACTTTTACTTCTACATTTCTTGTCTCTTGTACCCCTTGTGCCCTCTGCAGAGTTCTTATTTGGACTTGTAGATTAGTGATGGTATCTAGAAGTTCCCTGACTTCTTGTGCAGTTGCCATGGCTTCTGGTGCAGGTGGAGATGGGCTTGTTGGGCCTCGGGATGAGGGTTGGTCGTCAGGGTGGTACTCGTAAGAGTCATCTGTTTCTGAGTCAATGAATGGGAGTGGGTTCCTGTATGGGTTCTGCAATATTTTGTTCTTGTTCTAGAACCAGGATTATTTCTAGTTCAGATGTGGGAGAGAGGGATGGAGTGTGTTGGTTTCATAAAATGTTTAGTCCTTGTCTTACTTCTTCTAGGATGTTTATAACTCCTTGGATTCTTGGCCTTGGATTGTTGTGGAGCTGCACCATTAGTATCCTGGCTCTAAAAATTAAAGCTTGGTCTTCAAGTATTCTGTGTGCTCAAAGTAATTCTTCATCAAAAGGTTCTCCCTCTCTGATTCAATCAAGGAGGTATGGGAGAAAGTCTGGGTCAGTGAAAATGTTGACAATTGGCTGTGGTGTTGGGGTGCAGTATTCCTCTCTTCTTGGGTAATAGTGAATTCACCCTTCTTGGTCTTTGTACCCTGGAAAAGGGGAGTCATGGGAATCTAACTCCAACTCAGTGAGTTCTTTGCTTGGTAATACTCCTTCTTGTGGCATGGAAGCCCTTGTCTATGCTAGATCTCTGTTCCAGAAGCAATATCTTCCAGTTTGGTTGATGTAACTGTCATTTGGGTCATATGAGAACTCTTGTTGGTATTCATAGTTATTTCAAAACTGAGTATCTTCTGAGGGGAGGTGAATCTTGATCTCCTCAGACTTAGTGGGATCTTTTGGGAACTGTTATGATGAGCCGAGGGCAGCACCGAACTAGGACCAAACCAGAAGACAAGCAGAACGACGAGAGGTGCAAGGCAAGAGGGACACTAGAAGAGGCTGACACTCTCACTAGGAATGGGCCTAGAATGGCACTACCGATTGGGCAGACTAAGCTTAGGGTATTCTACAGGAATGGTCCCTACTTATACTACTGGGTATGCGCACAGACCACCTAAGGG
>JBBPKI010001407.1:0-12687 GCA_038089155.1 Nevesoporus exiguus
CGCTGGCGTTGTTACGAACGAACGTCGTGATCTTGCGAGTTGGAGTACCGTGGACATGCTACGTGGGAACTATTCTTCCTTGACACGGCTTGCCCAATCGAGCAAGCACCGCGTGGCCGGGCGAGGTCATACACTTTATCAAGGTTCTCGGACATTGCTCGGAAGGAATGGTACGACCACTTCGA
Source organism: Nevesoporus exiguus (assembly GCA_038089155.1). Taxonomy (NCBI): domain Eukaryota; kingdom Fungi; phylum Basidiomycota; class Agaricomycetes; order Boletales; family Boletaceae; genus Nevesoporus; species Nevesoporus exiguus. The sequence continues at coordinate 186 of JBBPKI010001407.1, forward strand.
CCCTGAGGCATGAGTATAGACTAGTGTGGATGCATGGTCGTGACCAGTCCCACGGGGCATGCTTCGTCACTCAGGGGAAGAGTGTCTTCGAAGAGATCATTCGGCGGTGGGGGGAGGCTGGTATGTGTACCTTGATAGGCACCATTCCTGGCTGTGGCACTCGGGTCGTATTATGCTCATCACTGATGGATTTTCTCCCAACCGGGAAACGTTCCCCTGGATGTATTTGTGCTCCTCTGAAGCAATAGGGCGAGGGAAAGAGAATCCAATTGTGAATGAAATTACCTCGCCCCCTGTAGTGGTTCTCAGAGTCGGAATTGCAGGGATTCTCCAGGAACAAGTTACCTGCCGCTCAAGGGTCTCGAGGCATGCGTGATGGTGCTCGTGAGGGTGCAGCGCCAAACCCGAGGCACTCGAGATCAGGCTGCCTCTATATCAGCGCGTGGAAACAATGTTTCACCTAACCCTGCACGTCGATAAGGCTGCTGTTCGGTGTCCTGGGTTCATGGGGCGACACCAGCACAGAGATCGGCGCAAGTCAATTTCAGAATGGTACGGCGTATCAGGTAGCGCTAGAGCCAAGCGAACGCCGGCGTAGAGCGTGCGAAAAAGCCATTGTACTGGCAGTACCGCGATGAGCTCCAACGCTGTCCATGGTCAAAGCACGAGTCCTTGGGGCGCTGCGAGTACCTCGACTCATACCGCTCTCGGCTCGTCGCTGACGGACCCCTTCGGCCAGTCGAGAACCCACTACCAACCCGGATACATGATGGTCAGTCCCCCCACCCACCCACCTCCTCTTCTTACCAACTGTCCCCCACAGTCTGCCCAACAACATCACGTACACGCTCCTCAAAGTGCCCAGCACGCAGACGAGATACCAACCGTGCAAACCAAGGCAAAAATGAACCTCGCCCTCTCCCGCGGTGGCGCCTCCCACTTTGGCCCGGACTCCATGTTTGAAAGCGCTTCCACGTCGGTCTCGTCCCTTTCCGCTTGACCATGCCTGATCTTTTTGTTCATGCAGACAAAGACAGGCATTTGCAGACATGGATGCACCACCCACGACATCTATCCATGACATGTTTCGAGAGTCACCCTTTGGCGCGTCCGAGAGAGTACCGCTGAGAGTGTGTCGTGCGATACTGTGCTACTCGTGACCCGAAACTGATCCGCTCTCTCTAGCAATCATTCTCCCTGGACGGTCCTGCCTTTCCATCAGCAGCGCGTCCACCCCGCACGGACGCACCGCCCGCCACTCCTCCAATGACCTACGTGATCGTGTTTGGATACCCGCCCGACAAGTACTCTCTCACCGTCGAGTACTTCAAGTCGCTCGGCGCTGCCACCGAACCCGAGCCCAACGCGGAGATCGTAAACTGTTTCCGAATCGGGTTCAGAGATCCCGGAGAAGCAGCCCGCGTCGTGCGGCGCAACGGCGAGGTCTTGGGCGGGACGTGGATGGTCGGGGTCAAGTGGGCTGTACGTCGCTTCGCCCTTTTTTTTTTGCCCCTTTCTCCTGACCTTGGGCTTCGTTCGCTCTCAGGACTCGGCCGCAGCAGATCTCGCATCGTCGCTGCGTGGGTCAACGTCCGAGTTTGCAGCGTCGACGGCGCCGTCTCATGGTTCACAGTCGTCTGCTATGGTCGTCGATAGCCCGACCCCTGCAACCGTGGTGGGCACGCCGATTAAGCTTGCGCCGTCTGTCGCCGCTTTTCGCAAGGGACACGCGCCGGCTGCTGCCTCGCCTGCACAAAAGATGACCACTGCATCGACGGCGTCATCACAGGGGTCTAACCCCAACAAGGGCGTGCTCGGACAGGTGACGGACTTGTTCTTTGGATGGTAGACTTTGTGGTACGATAGACCGTCGTTTCCCTGGGTGTGCTATGGTGTAGAGTCATGGCATTCGTCGTGACGTTTCGTCGTCACGATCTCCCTGACTATTGCATGAGATTTCATGATCGAGAGTCCGAGGACCACGGCAAGAACGATTGCGGGCACAGCCTTTCCTGATATGAAGACTATGAAACGTCAGGTTGTGATCTTCCGAGGTTTCATGGTTGCCCTGAAATCTCGAGAACTACTGCTACCTGCAAACCCCGACGACAGTATCCATGAAAACCATACATGTTAGTACTGAATGGACTGTCGATGTGACCAGCTCGGGGATGGCTTCAGGCACTCCTGGACGAGAGAAAACTCGTCATATCAGGCACATGTATATATCTTTGCTACCACTGCTAGCATACCCTTGTCAGCGGTCACACCAACACGGGATGTTAGTGGTTGCTGAAACAATTCTGGACTACAAGATCGTTTGTGCAGTGTGTTGCGTTGTGTATGGCAACTTGAAGTGATGCCTATGAAAGGGCCTGAGAGAGAACGTAAGGCTGATGAATCTACAGCTGAGTGTTTCCTTGGGTGATTTCGAGTGAGCGCCGCGCTCCGTCAATCTTCTTTGTCTTGCCGCTGGCCAAGGATATTCAACGGGGAATACCTCGACGTCACCCAGAGCAATCTGGAACAAGGAGGACACGAGCAAAGGCTACCAATTTGAAAGTAAAGCCCGCGTAATAGGTATGCTCTCCAGCTCGTGCTCGTACTCGATCTCCACCCTCGGACCCTCTGTGGGGCAATTCAGGATGACCAGGGGAGTAAACGAAAAGCAGAAAACGCACTCTTTGGTTTCTCGGATTTCTTCCGAGGTAGCGTTTTCGCTGGTGTCTTCGCTTTCCGCTTGCCCAATACCACTTTTGACTTTGTGTGCGAGTCATCTTTGTCGGTGTCATCGTCCTCCTCATCCGAGCCATCGCTACCCTCCTCAGATGATTCTCCGTCCTGTGGGTCATTCAAGGACAAAAGCAGATCAATGTGGTGTCAGGACTCACCACTATGTCCTCTAGGTCGCTCAAGTCACTCAAACCGGCTTCGTCTCCGCTCACGTCACTGACAAACTCGCCTTCAAACTCCTCCAGCTCCTCCTCGCCCTCGTACTCTCCGTCCGTCTCATCATCCACCATGCCCAGGTTTTCTGCCCCTTCTACTTCCTTTTCCTTCCCTCCCTTCTCTCGGTCCAGGATAGCCTGCCACACACTCTCGTTCACATTAAGCGGTGCATCACCGTACGCTTTTGATTTCAGTCGTTCGATAAGCTCCTTCTCGATCGATTTTTCAATACGGGCAGCAGAGAGGGCTTTACGCTCGCGCGTCGCCTCTCTGCGGTCAAGTTTCTTTTTCACCCCAACGAGCTTCGGCCTAGGACGATGCACACATCAATGACAATCCACGGATGTTGATGTCAAAAGAACAGACTCTTGTCGCAGCTTTATACGCCGCATTTTGATGAGATATTGCGTAATCTTTGTCACGCGTTGCTTGCACTTGTGGATCGTAAAGTTTGGCCAGTAAATGAGCTCCTTGTCGATCTGGAGGACCGCTGGTGGGGAGATGTTCGGGAACTAGTGTGAGCTCACCTGTTCGAGCGCTTTCGAGTAGTTTTTGGAAAGCGAAATCTTCTCCCACATCTTTGCGGGCGTGTGTGCGCGTTCGATCGTCTTGACGTAGAGGTACAGTACACCTAGGAACCAACGACCACCGTCGACACGATGAAATGCGAGGCGACGATTATGGACCGCGCACCTTCGTGCTCACGCACAGTTGCGTATCGTGAATTTGCGAGCGGACATGACTGTCTGCTGCAGAATCCTGTGACGTTGTACTCGTTTCGACAGAAATTCTGGGTCGCAGTTCTAAATTGGGGGTCAAGACTCGGACGTGGGGCGCATGGTCGGGAAGTAAACGGACTTTACTTTGTAGGAGCAGAACTGGGTGTTGATCACGGACCAGATCACGTCGTCGCTTTGCATCCTTTCGAATGATTTCCAGGGAGTAGTTTTCGCTATTCCCCAAATTCACGATGATATGGGTCACGTGATCACGATGGCGCCTCTCAAGTTGCTTGTGTCCACGGTGATTCACGCAACTCCTGTATCGGCGTTCTCGACCGACCTATACTAGATGTCGTATGAAACGAGAGCTGGTATTTTTGTTCAAGTCCTAAGTATAATCCAACATCGAACTCTCAAACAGCCGGACGCTCTCGCTTATACTACCGCGTCTTCTCCCTAACCAACAGGTTCTCCCTTGCCTGGTGCGACTCATAGGACCAACCCAAACACTTTTTTGTTCTTCAGAATGAGCCAATGACATCCTGCATGTTGGAAGAATACCACTGCTTGACTTTATGTCCAAGGCATTCGATCTGGGCAAACCATTCTGTGGCGAAACATGCTGCACACCGAAACGGAACACGCACTTCCAGTAGGTCCATAACGCCCGATCGTACGTTCTCCTTTTTCGTTTTGATCGTGATATCGCACCGGTCATTTCAACACGCCGAGTACCGGTGCACCTTTGTTAGTCTAACACTACAATACGTGTTTTAGGTGTTGTTCTTTCGTACCGTGCTTGGACCGTTAGGGTCCAAGCACGCGCCTTGTTTGTGTCTCGCCGCCTTTTTGTATATCAGGCCTCTCGTTTCGTCCCCTCCCTCAGTCCGTTTGCCTACGCACGAGACTGAGGTGAGCCTTTTGCTTGTGATACGAAACCTAGTCGAGCTTACCGCTGTCATAGTCACGCTATTGCTCGATAGCGATCGTGCGCACCTTGTTGATCTCATATGCGAATAGGGAAGACCATACAACACGGCCGGGATCCGAAATGGCCCAATCCGCACAAATATTGGGTATCTATTTAACAGCAATACCATTGCGCCTGCGACATCGAGCTCGTATTTGCCTCACACAAAAGGCGATGATGACGGTGGACAAATGCCCACGTCGCGGCGATCCTTCTCACGGCGTACTTGCTTTTAGTCGTCGTTCCTACCCATGCATCTCTCGATGTCACTCTTTTGCGTCGCCATCATTCCCGCATGGGCTGCATACGCCGAATTTATCGGGCATGTCGCTGGTTTTGGCTTGGTCTCCGACTCGACCTGTACGCAGTAGTCGTACCGTTCGATGAGTCTGTCACCCCTACATGGCGTTGGAGCATGTTGATGTGAATGAGGCTGACCAGTGCAGATGTCAAGACACGCCTAGAACACCGCTGACTTTTGTGTGACAGTGCCCGAGTTTTGTTGCATCTACCACGTGAGTTCGCCTTCAAACACACTATTTCTTCCCATTCGCCTCGCTCGCGCTCGTCGGCCATCATAGACAGGACAAGAGTGTCATTGTCGTTGGACCTGTCTGCAGAAAGTTGAAATCGGCGCTTTAGGCATTGCCTCACTGCACCCATGCCCATGAACCATGGTCTGAAGGAAATTGACGCTCTCAGAGTTCATCGGTCGGAACTTAAGCGTCATCTGTTCCATATCAGTACCATGGGTTCGGTAAAGATGATTTTGGCCACTTGGTAAGAGCGGTGCTTCGATCTGCATGAATTACCGTTGACAGTCCTTTGACGGTAGGCCAATACAAAGGGCAACATCTGTACAATGTACACGGATATCGCAGAGACTGGCTGTACGTCCTGCCAGAGCACCGACCTATGGACTCTCGAACGGGTGCTCGGATAATAGTATTCTTGTCGACAGATAATTTAACTTTACATAAGTAACCAGGTAGTACAAAGTCGGCTGGTTGACTCTCGACGCGACACACTCGGCACGCCCACAAACTTGAACACAAACAAAAGAGAGATCCCAGGTCTTACCCTTAGAAAGATCCTTTGGACTTTCACCTTTTCATGACATTTTAGGACAGGTTCCTTATTTTCACTTCAACCTGTCAAGCAAAGTTCTATCGGGACTGGTTCCGACTCTTGATCCAATAGATAGCGCTCGATGATCGGACGCTATGTACTACTATCGAGGCTAACTTGCGAGTAATTTTACGTAAGGTCTGCCTACCTTTATTCCACTGCTGATGCACTTCTGCAAACGGAGAGCAGTTTTTGACATCACCTGAAGTCTCGCTGGCAGGGTATGCAACTTCGCGAATTCGACACCATAGTTCAGTTAATTCGAGTCGCCTGACGAAATCTTGTTCCGCGGCAATTTCCCAAATAGTAGGAGGGTGAGTTCTTGATCCCGGCTTTACACGCGTTTGATATATCGGAACTTCCATTCCTCTACACTAAGACCGAACCCGCTCTGACTCTCCGATCGCACTTATCTTCATTCAGCCTCTACTTCTCTTTCTCGTCCGGCGTACCCACCATCGGTCGTCACTTCGTTCTCTTCTTGTGGTACCCCTCGGCGCACATGTCATTGTGCCTCACTGGTTTCCCGTTCTTATTTTGCGCCCCCTTGCTGCCTATTGCCGCAGGTATGTCTTATCATTGAGTAGTCATTCCAGGTCACAAATTTCTTAGGATCATTAGAGCATATCAACGCCAAACTAGTCACGGATGGCGCCTCGCATGATTCGTTTGATCCACTTGGAAACACAAACAGTGTCCTGGCGCGAGGTGGATGCCATATCCTGGGACAAAGTTTGGACAGTCTCCCACATCTGGGACCGAGGAAGAGAATCTGTGATCCCCCTTGGTGGTATATCTTGGAAGTCGACGTCGTTCTCGAGCAAAAATCGGTTCGACGTCATTTTCAAGAAGACTCGTCAGATCGTTGAACCACAGGGTGCGGAACACGTATGGATTGACGCCGCCTGTATCAATCAGGATGAGGAAGATGAAAAAAAGGAACAAGTTCCATTCATGGGGACCATATACTCCAGGAGCGCCGGCTGTGTCGCCTTCGGTACACTAACACCCGATGACCGATTTGTACAGATCGCATCCACATACAACGACGGACAGAAAGCTTGGGTGTGCGATTGGTTCGAACGAGTATGGACGTTCCAGGAGCTCCAACTGCCAAAAGTACTGCTGTTCGTCTCCGGAGATCACGTTTTGACACGAAACGAAGTCTATCTCTCCATCTTGATGATGTCCCCATACCTCACATCTCGTCATCCATCGCCTCCATCTCGTCGCAACGATCCCTCCCTTTCAATCCAGGATGTACTCAACTCTCTCTCACCCTCGTCGAGGACCAATACGCAGCGCTCGCTGATGCAGACTGGTAAGCGTGGCTGTAGCACTGGCCACATCCACGATAAAGTGTATGGCATTCTTGGTATCCTTGCTCGACCGTTGGCGAAGTTGAAGGTGGATTACAATATCAGCCTCGAGCAAGCAGTCCTGAATCTCATGTTGTTGATGCCGCCGAATGACGTTCTTGACACCCTCACGTTCAACACGCTTCCCCCTGCGGACAACACCCATGATGCCCTTTGTTGGTCCGGAATGGTCATGCTCGATCAGTCCACGGAACATCCGTCCTACGAGACGGATGTTCATCACTCTACGAATGCGTTTGTCGCGACTGCAGGCGAGGCGCCATGCGCCACCGTTGTCCACAATGCACCGCTGTGGAAAGTGGTGGTTACGAAGCCAGAAGATACCCATGTAGAGTCAGCGGACACCCACGTCCAAACTTGGCCCCCTATCACTGGCCTCTCCCGGTACGCCAAGCTCACGGACGACTTTTCCAAGGTAGAGCGGTCTGCAGATTATGCAAGTGCCATTGGGAGGGCCGAGAGAAGTCTAGTGGCAAACTGGACGTTACTTCGGCCACTGCTCGAGGAAGGCGCCAGCGCTGGTGGTGGTGTGGAGGAGCTTTTGTCTACCCTTCAACATGCACCTTCCAGAGCCAAACAGTCCAGAGGTGTACCACCCAATAGGCTCGGAGATGCTAGTCTGTTCGACCGGGAAATAACCGTGCTCGTTTGCAGATCCAAGGTGGACAAATTATTTCATTACGGGATCGTAGTGACGCCCAATGAAGATGGTTCCTGGCACAAAGTATGCACGGCAGCCTTTTCTGATGATTGTGTTGTGTCCACTAGCAGGGATCATGTGGAAGGTTTGGTCGTGATTGGCAAGTGATGGTCGCGGCTAACTCGAAGCTGCTGTTTTTCGGCTCCGATTATGCGAATTACAGAAAAATCTCTAGGCACATTATACGTGTAAATCTGAAATCTGAAAGACGGACGCTGCCAGTATGCGTGTGCACCTGTGAACTTAAGAGGTGTGTTGTCGACTAACCGTGCTTGCTGCGACTCTTCAAATTGCCATAGGCGGACGAGTTAATGTTATACTGCACAGTAATGTTATCTGCACAGCACGAACCCGCAGACCACGAGTACGTCCTTGCAAAAAGATCATTCAAACGCATATGAGCAACCTAAGCGCCTTTGCAACGACCTAGTTGGTCGGATTGCGGCCAATATCTCTGTCACGATTGGCTTGCACGCAGTGTCTTATCATTAGTGTGGGAAACAGTAGAAGGCTGTGTCAATCAGAGGCCCTAGACATGCGTCACTGCTTCCTCGCCACCGCCTTCCCCCATCGAGTGGGGTTCAATAGTCTTGTGGCTGGCTGTCCAAGTCGGTGTTCGGTGATTACTGGGAAATCCACTAGCGAGGCACCCTGTATGGTTTCATGAGTCATCTGACGTGCGGTTTACTCACCGTCAACTGGCAAATTACTGCCGTAATGAGGGAGCGGTTTTCGAGGTCACTTGAAGCCTCAGGGGCAAGGTGAGCAAATTAAACAGTAGGATTCAGCTATGGCCTGGTGCTGTATGTTAATTTCGGTCGCCCGACGGGATTTTGTTACGTGGCCCTGTGCCTCGATTGGAGCTATCCAAAAAGCTTTGCCAGGTCTGCAGCCTCTTCCATTCAGAGAACAATTGGAACCGCACTATGGCCAATGATGCGAGACGTGGAGTAAACCGCGTACCACGTACCGCATTCCTGATTCCAACCTCACTACGCGCCGTCTTATATTTTGCAATCGTTCCCAGGTTCGTCTGTATCAAGTTTTATTCTTCTTGACCTCCTCCGCCTGACTCATTGTCGTTATTCTCAGTAGCTTCCCTGTCTGGTATCCCACTGATCACTCGTCATTTTGTTCTATCCTTGAGGTGTTCCACGCCTCGTTGTCAACCAACGATCTTTCATTACTCTCTTCTCTGCGTCCCGTCTCTGGGTATTGTTTAGGCGTGTTTTATTACTGGGTAGTCTTTCTAAGGTATATATTTAAACAGGTTGGCAGAATCTCACAACCCTGAACTGGCTGCAGATGACGCCTAAGAAAATTCGTTTAATCGATTTGCAAACGCAAACAGTGTCCTGGCATGAGGTGGATGCCGTATCCTGGGACAACGTTTGGACGATCTCCCATGTTTGGGACCGAGGTGGTGAAATCGCGATCCCTCTTGCGGGGGTGTCTTGGAAATCGACGTCGTTCTCCAACAAAAACCGATTCAATATTGCGTTTAGGAAGATTCGCCAGATTGTCGAACCACGCGGTGCCGAATACATATGGATGGATGCCGCTTGCATCGACCAGGACAGAGACGATGAAAAGGAGGAACAAGTTCCATTTATGGGGACCATATACTCCAGGAGCGCTGGGTGTGTCGCCTTCGGCACACTAACACCCGATGACCAATTTGCGCAAATAGCAGCCACGTATGACGACGGACGGAAAGCTTGGGTGTGCGATTGGTTCGAACGAGTATGGACGTTTCAGGAGCTCCAACTACCTAAGGTACTACTGTTCGTCTCCGGAGATCACGTTTTGACATGAAACGAAGTCTATCTCTCCATCTTGATGATGTCCCCATACCTCACATCTCGTCATCCATCGCCTCCATCTCGTCGCAACGATCCCTCCCTTTCAATCCAGGATGTACTCAACTCTCTTTCTCCCTCATCGAGGACCAATACGCAGCGCTCGCTGATGCAGACTGGTAAGCGTGGCTGTAGCATTGGCCACATCCACGATAAAGTGTATGGCATTCTTGGTATCCTTGCTCGACCGTTGGCGAAGTTGAAGGTGGATTACAATATCAGCCTCGCACATGCAATGCTGAATCTCATGTTGTTGATGCCGCCAAATGACGTTCTTGACACCCTCACGTTCAACACACTTTCCCCTGCGGACAACACCCATGACGCCCTTTGTTGGTCTGGAATGATCATGCTCGATCAGCCCACGGAACACCCGTCCTATGAGACGGATGTTCATCACCCGACAGATGCGCTTGTCGTTGTAGACGAGGAGTCGCGCTGTGCTTGCACCGTCGTTTATAATGCACCGCTCTGGAAAGTTGTGGTTACGAAGCCAGAGGTCGCCCATGCAGAGGTCGCCGACACACATGCTTGGACCTGGCCCTCTATTGTCGCCCTCTCCGCGTATGCCAAGCTCGCGGACGACTTTTCCAAGGTGGAGCGGTCTACGGATTATGCGAGTGCCATCGGAAGGGCTGAGAGAAGTTTGGTGGCGAATTGGAAACTGCTCAAACCCCTGTTTGAGCAGGACGCCAGCGCCGGTGGCGGCGAGGAGCATTACTTGTCTCTCCTCCAGAATCCGCCTTCTAAGGCTAAACGGTCCGGGGGCATACCACCCAACAGGCTTGGAGACGCTGGCTTGTTTGACCAGGAAGTTACGGTGCTTGTTTGCAGATCCAAGGCGGACAAATCATTCCACTATGGGATCGTAGTGACGCCCAACGGAGAGGGTTCCTGGCACAAAGTATGCACGGCGTCGTTCTCCGATAATTGTGTCGTAACCAGCAGCAGGACCCATGTAGAGAGCTTGGTCGTGATTGGCAAATGATGATCTATAACGACTAGACCGCCGCGCTTAGCCGCTAAGCCAAAAGGTAGATGATACCGAGTGGTTACACTCAGTACCGCGGACGGTATATATGTTAGATACTGGGATCTAAGCAACCCGGAGTGGTTACATGATCGCGCTGTACACGTTTCTAGTCCTACGTAATACACTATGAACTTCGGTGTTCGGTGCCGGTAGAGATCTTGCCCAAGGATAAGGATCTAGAAACAGCAGCCTTCGCTTAAATGACTGTAACGAGATGTCCTTGCCAGATGTTGTTCATTCTAGATCCGAGATGATGTGTTGACTCCAACTTAACTCTGTCCAGTACATATTGATAGTCTTATGATTGTAAGCATTGGCTGCACCCCGTGACGTCCTTCCGTGCCAGTTAACCCCATCGGGATCTGTAATTATAGATTCTATAGCAAACGGCCTCTAGTTCTGGTTATGATCTTTCTACTCTATTACGATCACCTCCCACTGGTTTGTCTCCGCTGTATGACTCGACTCTCATGTCGTTCAGGCCCAGCTCTTCATTTTGCTCCCAGTTCCTTTCATATGTCTCGATCGTCATATTCGGATCTGGATCTGGCGCGTATATGTTTTGCACGTATGAATTCGCCATAGGGTCATCAATAATGAGAGTAAATTCTCGCTCGACCCGCTTGATCTAGGCGTAGGGGATGAATATGACATGTAATGCGTCAAAGATCGTGGGTGACTCAACTGCGTTCAGATCCCCCAAGAATCTGTTAAAATTTTTGCGATCCTCGTCCCCTAATGAACTCGAGTCACCTGTCAAAAGCATCTTCTGAGAAAGCTCCTCGTAGACCTGCTCTAGGATTCCCTCCAGGGTAGTGAACCGTCCTCCCAGCGTCCCGTGCTGAAGGACAAGGTCTATTTCTGGGATCATCAACCCGCCAGTTTCACTCTAAAAGGTTAAAGTCGTCACTTTGTGCCAGTGAAGGAAAAAAGTCGCATTAACCTTCAGAATGTCTCTTCCCAGATCTTCCTGGTCGATCACCTTCAAGGTGATCTTCTTTCCCTTCTCCGAGATCGCCGAGCCAGACTTGACCTCATTATCTCGGTATCCACAGCTTTCGCAATTCGTTGACATGATCAACGTTTCCTGCAACGAGATTCGTCAGCTCGCTTAGGTCGTAATCCCGAAATCACTTGCCTTAAAATAGGGAATAGATATGTTCTTCATTCTGGTGACGAGTGGACGTCCACAACGTGGACACACCCCTGGGAACTCAAATATCTCATCATTTTTATCGTTCAGTTTTTCACCATCTGCTTCGGTTTCTTTCTGATCCCCTTCCTTCGCTGCACCTTCTTCTGGGAGAGACAGCCCCAGTCGAGCTGCTTGCTCAAGTGTTCTAGTATAAGTTTTGAGACTCCACTTTGGATCGGCCATGCTCCCGACAAACTCCAAGAACGAGTTCCCAGATGGATCGTCCAGCGTGATCGTGATCGGCCGCCTCACCGGACCGTCCTTGAGCTTCCCGACGACGGGCTCATCCGAGTCAACGCCTTCCTCATCTTCCTCATCGTCTATGGTCTCCTTGAGTCCATCGATGATCTCTTGTATCTTATCATAAGCGACCTCGTTCTGTATCCGTCTGAGCGGCTGGTCCGCGCCCAGGTCTGCGACGATGTCACGCAAGAGACCCTCGATGGTCGTGAGTTGTCCCCGCTCGTTGGGTGGCAGCGTCAACTCGAACTCGGGAATGCCGATCTCACACGCTTGCGAGCGCACGATCTGGCGATCGAGGTCGCCCCGATGGAGCACCTTGAGGGT
>JBBPKI010001408.1:0-12686 GCA_038089155.1 Nevesoporus exiguus
GCTGTAACGTCCCGGCACACACGCTGCTCCTTTGGCACACTACCATCATATATATAATGTGGACGCATCCCGTAGACGGTAGTCGCACCTTGTACCCGTACCCAATAGTCCCTATAGAGCGTGGTCCCCTTCTGTCGTCCGCTCCTCTCAGTGTCTCTCGCCGTAGGCCACGGCGGGTGTTCCACAAGCTCACTGAGTCGTAGTGCAGTACAATGGACGGAAGTGTCTAAGTACGAAGTGTAGGTCTTGTATGCAACATGGAATGTACTGAAGCGAAAAGGCTAAGGTCTTGTCCAGCTTACAAAAATTTGCAACTTGAGGTTCGGCTGAAGTTGGTTGGCATTCGGCTAAGCTGATTCAGAGATCACCAGGTGATGTTTCGCTGAGGCATATTGGCTGCAAGACCAGCACTGCACTATGCTGTACATTGTCTCTGCTGCTAATGGTGATCTCCATGTGCTCTCAGTCCTGGTTGTCAAAGTCCTCCTGTCATTCTAGCTCTTCCCAGCATTCACTATGGTCCAATAGTGTTATCAATCCAGCCCAGTTCCAGCAGGCTTGCAGTATGGTTGAGAAGAAGTTGACTCCAAAGACTACGTGGCCCCATGAGCATATCCTTGAACTAACATCAGCAAACCAGCCCTCATCCAGGTAGGTCTGGACAGGTCTGGACAGGCCTCAACAAGCTGGCCAGCCTCCAGATGTTTCCAACAAGGTACCTAACTGGCTAGCTCTGTCCATACTTGCCCAGGATGTTCCATGCTTTGAAGTTCTGGGAAAGTATAAGTCTTACTACTGTCTAAGCATTTTGTTCAGAGTCACAGGACAGAGTCAGACAGACTGTCACAGATTGCTCAACACAGACAAGCTTGTTCAAGAATGAGGGAATACATGTAGATTACAGAATGAAACTAGGGACAACTGTCTGACTAATCCAGGTCCACATCGAAGCCAGTTATTGTGCCTGTCGAATTCCCATTCCTAAAACAGTAACCATAGTTAGCTGACAGGTCATCATGGTGATAATTATACTTACCTTCCCATCTTTGCCCACTGAACATGGAGCATTTTTGTCTTAGTGCGGTGGAGAGGCATCGTGTCACATTTTTGCATGAGCCCAATAACATCCATATAGACGTCTGTGTAGACATCTCGCTTGAATGGGACATCTTTACCTTCTGCTGCCACCTCATCTAGCGCGAGTTTGATCTGTCCACATCGATAAATAGATACTGAAGGTGGACTAAAGAGAAGAAAAAACTTACTGCGGTTGCAGCGAGAGCAAGAGCGATGTGAGGCACCCATTGCGCAAAGACTTCAGGAAAGAGACTACCTACAGCATTGGCTCCAGTATAGAAAAAATCAACAATAAGATTGGCAAGTGCAGGATGTGCAAGATTGTTCGTGTGACCCTGATCGATCAATCTTAGTTTAGTTGCCTTTGTAGCATCACCACTTACATCTTCATTGACCCCATTCTTCAAAAAGTCACTGCGATCCAGAAGTCTCCTTGTGATGGTGGCATTTATGAGATGACAGTTCTTGGGATCCCACTCATACCACTCACGAATATAGGTACATGCTTTCTTTTTGAGGGAGGAACGCCAGTTCCCAATGTCCTCCCAAAGCTGTAGGGTAGTGAGAATAAGCGATCAACGCTGTCGTGCAGACATACTTACTAGCTTCACAATATCGCTTGAATACTGGGGCCACCATCCTAGGAAATAAGTTACTATACAGCCTGTTCTCTTGATTAATAACACATACCATCTGGGACAATTAAACCTCGACTTCGACGCTCAGCAATTGCTTCACCCATGTATTCTAAGGCCTTGTTGTTGAATTGAGGATGAAGTGGGAATGCATTGATTGATGCAAGATTGCAGCACGAAAGTTGCTTCACATGCTCAATGATATCCCAGATGGCCGGTGGGTAGGAGTGGAGTTGTGATGGGTCAGCACTCTCAGGTATGGTAATAAATGGGTTGGCAGGTGGTAGCTGAGATGGCACAAAAGGTCCAGCATGGGTGGCAGGGGCATGAGTGGTAGAGGTGCAGGTGGCAATAAATTGAGCCAAAATCAGTGCCTCCAAATCGTCAGTGTCATCCACAATAGAGCTAGTACAACTAACACCACGAGTGGCAGGAGCCTGACTGTGAGCAAGAGTCGTCGCCTCCCAACTCTGATTACCAGCGTCACCTGCAATAGAGTTAGTATAACTGACATTACGAGTAGCAGGTGTTTGACAGTGACTCAGAGCTGGTGCCTCCCAATCGCTGGTGTTGTCAGCCGGAAAATTAGTACTGCCAATGCTGCAAGAACGTTGTGTGATCTGCTGCTTGTGTACAGCAAAAAGCTGGGCATTGCTAGGAAGTTGGGGAACGCGATTTTGCTGCTGGTGCTGAGTTACAACATCTTCTGCCTCTCCTAAATCCCATGGTCAGTATGAAGTAGTAGATTGATGGATAACATACTGTGACCATTGTCCAGGCAGAACATGCAGCCCCGTTGGATGTGCTTGGTGGATAGACTACTTTCCAGCTCCTCAGGTGGACGGTTGCTACTCATATCTGTTCCTTGACCTCACTATGATTAGTAATGGCCCTGTATTGTGTCAACAATCAACCTACCAGCATTTTTATTCGAGTTCAATGCCCCTGGTGAGGCTGGGTAAGGGGAGTACTTTGAGTTTTAAGCAAATGGAGCCATGGCAGCACACTCACCTTGGCCTCAGACAATGGCCGCTGCAAAGCGCTTGTCTTCGCTTGGGGATGCTTCATCGATTTCAGTGATTTCAGCTGGTTCATTAGGATCAGCAGCAGCAGTTGATGCTGCTTGTCCTCCGGCATCCGTGGCAGTTATTGAATGCGATCTGGATAGGGATAAAGGTAACTGAACAATGATTGAGTCTGATGTACCTGAACAGGGTGATGCGCGAGTAGAGGATCCTGATAGCCTGACTGTTAATCATGAACAAGAGATGTGGGAAATGCTGATGGTTGGCCAGAAGAGTAATGTGCCCAAGAATTCTGCGCAGGTAGGTCTGAAGACTGCACAACAACCTTCTCAAGCTGCGCAGACTGCCATGCAAGGGGAGCATGCAAAGGACCAGGGCCCTCATAGCATGTTCCAAACTCTTCATATTCTGACAGTGCAGGAGTGGTTAGTGCTGTGGAGCGACCACTGTCTGTATTAGACAAGATGGAGAATGAGGAACCATGGGAGGACAGAAGTGATGGCTGAGACAATCCTACGGGCATAATAAAACTCAGTGACTAGGGAACGAAGATAGCGAACAATGAACTTACGATCGCCTGGCTACCATTGCGTCTTGACGCAAGATATCCTGCAGAATAGATGTCACGCCAGACAGGGCATCAGTTGAAATTGCAGCATGAGAGCCTACTCTAAATCCAAACTGTTGGCCAGGCTGTGAAAGTGTAAACAACGGAAGAACGTCTGTTGCTGGTTTGGAGGATACCACCCATGGTGGTAGTTGGCTCTCTTCGTCCTGATCCTTGGTAGCTGTTTCAAGCTGGTAAGATGGGGCCATTGGGTTAACCTCTTGTCCCCAAGTAGCTTTCTCAAGTTTTTGAGTAGACAGACGTGACATTCCCTCAACTTGAGCTCATTCGACATTGCGCAGCTGTCAAAGCTGGCCACCAGACCCTTTCCCTGCATGCGACAAACGCCTTGGTTGGGACTCTGTGAGATAGCGGGTGTTCAGCGATGCACGGACTGCAATGAAACGTTGAAGGATAGTGTCACCTGATAGTCCATCATTGTCAGAGAGTTGATCAGCCCTTCACCTTTTTGCAGCAATCGCATGGGAATTGGTGTACCCAGCTTTATCCTGGACACTGCTGATGTTCTGTTTCATGGGCATGATGTACTAGTAGATACAGTGGGGCTTGGGGACAGCTGTCAGCTGCATCTGAGTTGTGCCAGGTATTAAATAGGTGACAGTACAACATGTGGCATTACCAGGTAAGGTAGGAGCTAGCGCTGACCTCATGCCAGTTTACCATTACAACAGTGTCCGTAGTACATACAACATAGCCAACGTAGGTAATACAACATGCATATACCTAGTGGAGCCTGAAATTCAGTACTTAATAGTGAGACAGGCAGGAGTGTGCTACTTGACTCGTGTTTTGAGAATCAATCTGGAAGAGCATCATGGTGTCTCGCCTGCACTTTGTCCCCTGTGTGTAGGATGACGCTGACTGGTGCTGCTGTGATGGCCATCAGGATCGTCCTGTGCGGCATGATTGCACAAGGAATGGGGACATTTTGATTCGGGAGGTTGGTACTCATCATCATCACACAGCCGGACTGTACTGATGACCAGGATGCTTTGAAAACCGGAGCCCCTTGAGTGTCGGTAAGGACGAACCCTGGGTAATGTTGGTAGGAATTTCAGCATACGAGATACTGAGTTCTGGTCAGGCTGTACTTCGCCATCACAAGGTTCTCCATCTAGCAGTTGTTGAGTAGGTGAGTCATGATAATCCATTCCGGCACTGCCTTCATCTCCCGGCAGGCATTGTTTAGCTTGGTAAGTTTGCTCATCCTTGCCAGATTTGGAAGGCTCCCATAAGTCTGGGGAGAGGTTACTAAGCGCTATAACAATGTGGTGGATGATGGTAGTGTAGCCAAAAGTGCTTTTGCAGCAGAA
The DNA here is from genome assembly GCA_038089155.1 of Nevesoporus exiguus. NCBI lineage: Eukaryota > Fungi > Basidiomycota > Agaricomycetes > Boletales > Boletaceae > Nevesoporus > Nevesoporus exiguus. The sequence continues at coordinate 4,679 of JBBPKI010001408.1, forward strand.
TCTGCCTTCTACGTCTGTGTACAAAGGCGTGATGATTTTCTTTCTGAGGTCCTCAAGGAGTGGAATGAGGGGATGGAAATAAGCTGAGATGTGATTTAAGACCAATGGGCGCCATGTCAGATTGGACTGAATCATAATTGTTTTGAGGACGCTGGGCTCGAAAGTGTTGAAAAGCTTGTCAAAGCACTTTGCGAGAACTTCGTCAGGTTTCACTTTGCCTGGTTTCTCAAACATAACACATAGTCTGACAAGGACATAAAAGAATGATTCTAGATCTTGGAATGAGTTATGAACGATGGACTGCTCCAGACCCGCCATCACAAGTTCAGCAGATATCCAAGACCAGGTTCCCTGCAACTTATCATTAGTTTTGTGAGTTTCGTGCACAAAAGCCTAGGCTCACAGTATGGTGCAACGGGTTCAAATTGTTTGTTCTGCACATGTCCTTGTCCTGGTCCTGAGCACTCAGGACAACGATCTCATCCTCCTGGGCAAGCTGCGATAATGGAATTGGTACTTGCGCTAGCCCGAGTGGCTCACAGTTTTTGACAAGGACATGGTTGTCCGACTTGGTGCTCTGACATGGGGCACTGATTTGCGGCGCATCAGAGATGACCTCTTCAGTGGCCGTTGGGAGGACAGCTGCATACCCCCAGTCTGCAAGCACCCCGCACCACTGAAGCTCTTGTATATTCTTTTTCAACAAATGATGCCTGCATACTGACAGGTTGGTCATCCAGTTCTCATGGCAGCTGCGTCCTTCTACATGCACGACGAGAAGATTCACGAGACTTACATCTTGGTGCAAGATATGTGCAATTTCATGAGCATGCTTATGTGCTACAGCTCGGTTAGCGTAGCCAGGGAAAGTCTTGAAGATAGTACTTGCCAACAATATAATCCAGGAAAGCAACCAGTAGTTCCCCAAGGGAGTGGAACTCTGTGACGAGAATACCCACAGGTCCAGTAATAAGATGGTACAGGATATGGAGGTGATAGTCACAAGGATGACTGTGATTATCGGGGTTCTGGAGCAGCACTGATCGGATGAAATGTGTATTGGCCAGGATTTCCCAGCTGGCAACAAGCAGAGTCCTGACTTGTCCCTCATAAACCAAGGATGGGATGCCTTGGATTCCCTTTTCATTCAGTATGTGTAGGATCATCCCTTCAGTGTACTTGCAAAGGGGATCGATCCACAAGTCCTTGACTATGGCAGATGTCCACTCACACCCATCGAACATTTCAGCTTCCCAGACTGTTGTCCCTTGACCAAGCAGGCTATCTGATATGAAAATGATCTTGGTAAGGTAAATAGTCTTCTTCAATACTTGACTAGACGAGCCATTACACAGAGTGACATCCAATTGCTTGACCCATTGTTTGTCATCACCTCTCCTCAGAAGGTGCCAGCGCAAAGTGGTATCGATCCCGAGGCTTGGAGGGGACCCAGGCTCAGAAGGATGTTCATAGGATAAGCTGACCAAGATGCGTAAAAAGTATTCTGGGCAATCATGAATGCTGAAGCTGCAAGTGGAGATGGACCCACCCCTATCAAAAATTGTCATGTAGATATACATAAGGGCTGAGAATATGGATAGATGGGGCAACGTGACGGCCATCTTGTGCATACAGTAGGCACGATGATTTCCCTGCGACCTCTAGGTATGATTGACCTTCATTCACAGGTGTGGCTTGAGTTTTCATTTCGCAGAACGTTGTGACGTATCTCCAGTCTGACCTGGCTTCAGGTGTGTTGGTCATGAAACAAGCAATATCCAGTTTTCGTTCTGCATCACCTCCCCTCAATGGTTTTTGTGCAGAGCCCGCCATCCATTTTCTATTCGAGAGAGAAGGTCCATGAGTGGCACAGACAATCAAACCAACTAGACTGGAGACTCATCGATATCGAAGCTTGCAACCTTGCTTGATAGTTTCGAGCACTTTGTTCATGAACTCTGCAAGAGGAGCTTCATGGTTGCTTGGCGCCTTGGGTTGAAGGGACGGGCATTCTAACCACGTCTCCTTTGGAGCTTCCTGGTAAGGCGACCCTTGCTCCCTCCTTTTTGCACCTTTCTTTGCTGCCTTTTCTCCCCTAGTCATCTCTCCTCGCAGATCAGCGCTGTGCCCTGGTTTTGAGTCAGGTCGGTGACCCTCACAAAGCTCATCATCAACCAGAACCTGCCAGTCAGGATGTCCTAATTTTTTCATGTTTCAGCAGTGCTCAATTATGTCATTCATTGAGTAGTAGTCTCAGTTCTCTGCGAGTGCCCCCAGCAACTTTGGGAACAGAAGCTCATCGGGAAAGAGGAATTTCAAGAACTCAACACTTTCCTCACAGTTGAGCTTCCAGTGCATTTGTTAAGTATCTTCTTTGAAAATTGGATCCATGGTAGCATGAAGCCAGTCAGATTTGCATCTGAGGGCCAGGGTTATGCTCTGCAGCTGCAACACCAGGGTGAGTTATGATCCAACAGCAGACTGAAAAGAAAAACATACATATTGCAGGTTGTATGGTGTACCATGCGCCTTGAGTGGCTACAAGATTGTGTATTAGTGCACCCGAAACTTAGTTGCTATCACATTCAGTAAGTTTAACAGCAGCATTCACACCTGAGCTCCGCTGCATAATGTATTGTTGCCACTTGGGCTGGCAGTTGGCGAGTTGTTGATATCCATCATGGTAGAAAGCAGCAGAGAGTCGGTAGCGTAGTAACGTGTTGGTTGCCACTAAGCATTAAGCCCTAAGCCCAAGGTAATCGCTCAGATTGATGGTTGTAGACAGGTACTATCATCAATCTGTACATAATTACATGCATAGCTTAACCCGAAGCTTCAGAGTCAGGAGATAGTGCGTAATAGAACTCCTTACACCAATATTTGTTCAACCAGAATTCGGTGCACCACTCGTAGCTACTCTGTTTGGTCAGACACAGATTTGCTTTCACACCAAAGTAAGGGATTAAATGAGCGGCAGAACAGATAAGGGTGAGGGGGATTACTTCGCCAATACATTGTTCATTGGCTCTGAGGGTGCGCTTCAGCAAGTACATCCCAGTCACAGTGCTCAGATTTGCAGGACCAGTGTGAAAGTGCTGAACATACCCAACAAAGGCATCAGAACCCAAGACACAAAAGATGATTCAGAGCTGGGCAATGGAATGGCCAGTTAGGCCGTGTTTGGGCCATTCGCTCTCGGGGTGCAAACTAATAATCACCGAGTCGCACTGGCAGTACAGGTTCCTAGCTGACGAAGGGATGGCATGGATTGTCTGCGGTGGCTCCAGAATCCTGTCACCATGGTATGACATTTGTTGCACACACACTTTACTCCAGATTTGGAGTCTCAGCCTGTTGGGGGGCAGAAGGGGAAAGCCATCTTGTTGTGCAAAAAATGCGTAGATGGCAGGAATGAGATCAGGAAGTCCATATTTAGCAGCAGCTTCCTCAGCAGTCAGCCGCAGTGAGGGCTTGTTTGCCAAGTGGAAGGCAGTTGTTGCTGTTGCAAACGTGCAGAGGGGTTTGGGGGAATGGAGATTGGGGCCCTGGAGGAGAGCAGAAGAAATAGCGAAGTAGTCTATGATAGCACGTATCAGAGTGGGGTAGTCAGCGAGCACGTGGGTTTTAGGATCTGGTTCATGCTCCTCGTTGTCCTCACCATCCTCAGGAGAGTCCTCATCCAGAGGAGATACGTGCTCCTCAATGTGAGTTGCAAGGTCAAAACAAAAGCACTTGTCTAACCTATCAAGGTGACATGCGATTTGGCTGAAGTAGTTTTGATTGTTGCTGGCACCAGCTGGCATCTTAATTTCTTGGATGTGGGCATGTTGCATAATATCAGTGGACCATTGCATAACCGCCCCAGCACAGCAAATGCTTGGTACCACACCTTGGAGAAGCTCTAACTTTGATATCTCCCAGGTACTCCGCATGCCATGGTGCACAATCGCATCTTTATTGTCATGAAATTCTTGTAACACCTTGGCAACTCTGTCAATCGTCCGGGTTGTGAAGACCAGGGCTTGTGCAAGATAACAGAAGTCAAGGAGCGAGCGAATTGCAACTAGAAACTGGCGTGGAAGACTGCCAGCTACAGCCCCTATGATATAATGCTGTATGGCACAATGATCACAACCAGTTACCTGTTTCAGCTTTGAAATGCCTTCATCAAACCCCCAATATCCCACGAGAGTCTGAATGAGGGAGAAGCGAAAATCTAGCTTGGCAGCACCAGCTGCAGCAATACAACATTTTGTATTGTGATCCCAGAAAAAATGGTGGAAATGATGTAGCAGTTCTGGAGTAATGAAGTCGGAGGGAGATGACAATGCCCAGTCCAGCCAAAATGGCTCGATAATGCCATTTAGGCACAATTTTCTGATAAGCTTGATGAAGTTCTCATAGTCTGCCGGTGAACACTGTAAGCAGGTGATACGGATTACAGAGAGCATATCTGTGGCAGTACAGGGTGGATGTTGGTAAGCATTGCCAAAGTTTTTTGTTGTTGCAGTCATAATTGGAGAGCACTTCAGGCTCGTTGCCACCAGGAGGCTCTCCTCAGGGGTGTCCACAATCCATGCAGCTAATGGCGTAAAGCAGTAGCATAAGTTACCTGCCAGATCACTCATAATGATCCCAACTGCAGCTGCTGTCTTCAGTGGCGATAAGACAATGTTGAGGGCTCAATGCATGAGTCAATCTTGAAGTAAGCTGCGAACACGAGATGATTTGTGGGCAAACTTTGCGATGGGGAGTAGGGCGAGGAGGAAATATGCATGGAGTGAGGTCTTGCTATGAATATGCATGTCGATGTTTGCCAGGCTGATCAGAAGTGGATGCGCCATGTGATTACTGCTCATGACGGAGATATTCATCTTGTCAGATGACAAGATGACTCCAAGAAGGGTGGTGCCCCGTGGTAACACTTCCTGGCTAGGGCATTAGTACTGGCACAGACGAAGATGAAAGAGATCGTATACCTGCATGCTCCAAGCACGATCCCCACTTAACCATTCATCATAAATATGACAGATCCTTGCTGCGCTTGTCCAAACCCTCCGTGGAACAAATGAAAGGTGGGGTTTGAGGAGCGGATGACTGAGAAGGGCTTGCAAGCAGTCAACCAGATTTCTATAGAAGAGATGAAGAGGCTTCTTGACAGGGTACTCAGGCTCCATCGACTCGGACAGCCATTGGGGGCCACTGGGGAGAATCTTCACACAAGTCCAAAGCTCTTTGGCAGAAGAAAATGAGAGTGAGGCACCTTTGATCTGTGAAGCATCAGAGATGGTGCATGTTAGGACATCAAACCTGAGCTTATGATATCAAGAGATACAGTGCATCAATTGACGCCATGCTGAGACGAGAGTGTAGGAGCCACAATGCGAAGTCCCATTCTTGTTTGGATGCGAAAGGGAAGTAGTGATTTTCTCATCTCTGCTCCAAATATTGATTGGCCCTAAAACTGTCCATGAAGGTCTTACCGCCAGGAAAGGATTTGGCACAGCCCTCAAAAGTCTCCACAAATCTTCCTGGCCAAGTCTGTGCAGGTGGGGGCCAGGGGAAGGACTGATTGTCAGGGAGGTCTGCAGGATTATGCACCATCTCGAAGTCGTCGTCACCTCTGCCGCCGGTCGGCTGGTAAGTTGACTCTACATCTCAGTCTTCCTGCGGGGTACTGGACAGGCTCTCATTCACAGAGATGTCCTTCATAGAAGGCATTTCGAGGACAGAGCCCCCAAAACACGAACCAGTTGGTTGGTTCATGTGCTGGAGGACGTTCATCTCTGTGCAGAATCTCTTCCCACATAATGGACAACTGACTGACTTTAGCTTCCCATAGGTGCTCTTTGGTCGAGGCATGGTGTCAGCCGGGAGAGCTTGGAGTTGAGACGTTCCACAGAACCAGGCCCACGGGAAGTATTGAAAGAGTAGTATAACCATGTGGTACTTAAACGAGTTTCATTACTTACTATGCATAACCGAGTATTACCATATGTACTTCAAGGTGAACCTTGGCATGAGGCGGTGAGACTGTAGGCATCCTGCAGGAATCAATTCGCATGCTCTCTGCTATGAACCTCTATCCTGCCGATGCAACCTTCACATCCATTGCCGGTCCTCCCGACACGCAACATCTCAGGTTTACCTGATCATTCCTCACATGAGGCTGACGACGTATTCCACTTTGCCCCCCTCTCCATGCTCTGGCACAAGAATGTTATTTCGCCAATACCTGCCGAATCTGCTTAAATCGAGAATGTTCAGCGCGATACATGCTCATCATATGGAGACCTGCCTTCTGGAGGCAATGATGATAAGTTCGAGTTCCGAGATGTAAAGGTGAGTCGAGGCATCACAATTACCATTTCGCTGCTTATAATCTCAAGCCTGACAACACGGCACCATTGTATCTACGATGTGTCATTCCTTCTCCATGCAATAGCATGGAGGCCTATCTCCTTCTTGAGGCGGCCCAGAGCGATCAAGAAATATCCCGTATGCGGATGGATCTCGCTGTCAAAATTATCCATCGCAACACCATCGCTTTACAGTTCAACTGACTGGTGCTGGAGAGGGCACAGCATGACCTGCGTGCTGCAGATGAGTTTGTCGGCTATGTCCGCTTGTCTGTTAGACAGAGCAGTCACTCACCCGCCAACAAGTATGCAATGCAAGAATGTAATCTACCCTGTTGTAGTAAGTACTGCTGCATATTTTTCACTGAAAGCCAATAACCGTGATGGTGTGTATGTTAGCTGCCACTTCTGAATTTATCAGACCTCCGAGTCCTGCTCTCAATGTGGTTTTAGATTAGCACGCAACAATTATTCTCATTGGCACGTATGACAGCCTGAGTGTAGTACAACTACTAGTACTAGCGGTACCACAATTAACAGCCAGTGCAGTCGCAGCTGTTGCCTCCATCGCCCCTGCCTTCCTGCTGTAATGGCAACAGGGTTGCTGTCGTTGTTGCCTGTCATGGCACTCACTATGTTCGTGTCAACGGCATCATGTTCATCCCCATCCACTCACCACGCAAGTCCCGCCATCGTTGTCATTGTGCTGACTCTCCCCGTCTCCATTGGAGTCGTCCGATCGTGACCGCTGGCTCATCCGTGACGGCGCCGTCATCATGTCATCGATGGTCCCTGGTCCCCGTCGTCGTCGTCCCATCGTGGCCGTTGCCGCATAGTAGTACGTGACAGCTCCGTGGTCATGTCGTGGCCCTCCAGCTTCGTCGTCGTCATCCTGGAGTCATGGTGGCCATTTGTGTGTTTGTGATGGTGCCATTGCTATGTTCGTTAATGATCCCTGGTACCCGCCGTTGTCCCAGCATGGTCATTGTCATGTTTGCGATGGCGCCGTTGTCATGTCGTGGCCACCGCCGCATTTAAGTTCGTGATGCCCCCTGCCCCTGCCGTCCTGGAATGCCATTCCCGCGTTTGGCACAACCATGGCACTGTCGTCATGTCATGCCCCCCGGCGGCTCTGTTCGAGTCATCCCAGAGTGGCCATTGCCATGTTCGTCACAGTGATGGTGCTGTCGTCCGAGTCGTGTTGTCTCCGATCATGGTTTTTGTCGTGCCATCATAGTAGGCCATCCATTGTGGCAGCCTGAGTGCCCACGTTCAAACTTGAAGCTTTGCTGTACTATCGTCATGGTACTAGTAGTCATTCAAGCCAGTGCCAGTGAGACAAGTGGCCGCCACCGCAGGGGAGTGGGGGGATGAGTGCCGGTAACAGTGGTCATGATTGGGACTGCCAGTGGACGACGACTCGGAGTCATGATGATGACTAGGGTGTAGCAGTGTCCGAGTCGCACAGTGGGACAACCCGTAGGTAAGGAGTACTACACTTAAGCCTAGGCATGCCAGTGACTACAGTGATCCACCACCACTTGCGTCAGTAAATTTTCGGAGGCTGTTGACATTCAACAACTGTCCTTAGACTACATCAGACCATGTATCAATACTCTCATATAGTTATTTTCTATGTAGAAAAAATT
>JBBPKI010001409.1:0-12685 GCA_038089155.1 Nevesoporus exiguus
ATCGATGTCCTCACCACGAATCTTAGGATCAGATGAGTGGGACATATTCGACAGCATTGTCTCGAATGCATTAATCGCGTTATCGTAGTCTCCTATCTTGTGTAGCGCTGCATGCCTCCTCTCGTAGCTCCAAGGGGACAATGGGTCGAACCTGATTGCCTGGTGGTGAGGCTTTGCCATCAAAAGCCAGCCTGTGTGAGACAAGGTGACGCACCTCGCTTGCATCATTTAGCGCTGCCTCCCAGTGGCCACGGGCCATGTACGCTTTGCTTCGCTTGATAAAAAGGCGTGATGCGGTCGAATAACGTCTCAGTACAGTCGAGTAACAGGAAATGGCATCGCCATGCCGGTCGGTATCCATGGCGGCATCCCCTAGGCTCTCTAATTTCCCTGAGTAACGTTTGAAATCAAGTGGCCCAAATGATAATACAAACCGCTCACCAAGAACCCATTCTACGTAGTCGTCATTGGTAATCGCCTCCTCGACCGTTCTGTCCATCACTTCGCAAAAAAGGTCGCCGGCATCTGTCATGTGGTCCATTCTTTCAAGACATTCACCTATGCACTGATAGACCGTGAACCTTGGTACCACGAACTCGAGACCAATAGTGTAAGGGCCACGATGCATACCAGTGTAAAGGGAATTACCCACGTTGACGGCAATGGCCAAGGCGTCCTTCCACGAGCGACCCGCTAATGTAGCCTCTGCCCACTCCCTCAAAAGGAGTGTGGAAATGGGGGCTTCCTCTGGTACTATTTCGCGGTCGATATCAGGGGACGAGAGCCATCGCTCCGTGAAATCTTGTGGAGGAGTTTGAATGCACGAAAAGGAACTAGTGGACACGTACTCACGTGCGATCCACTCGGTCATGGGTTCATTCGTGTAGGCCGCTTGGTGAAAGCTATGTACAAACTCGAGGAGAGATACGCCTGCATCTCTGGTACGATCTGCTGCTTCCTGGGCTTCACAAAGACGCTGTCGGATTGTAACGCCAAGGTTATCAAACTGCCAACCGGTGATCTAACAGAAATGGTGACTATTGCTCATATGCCGCCGAGGGCTCGGTGAAAGCTTACCCGTGAGATGGCAACGAGACGATACCTCACGTGAGGTTGTGTTTGGGTTCGTGCATGCTCGAACAAATGTATCGCGCCCTCGTAGTCCCTACTGTCCATACGCGAGTTTCCAAGAAGAAGACGCATATACGCCTGCTGGAGATGTTAGCTGTAAAATGCCGTGCGGCATCGTGTGTGCACGCACCTGAACCAGGTCGTAAATTGGGTCCCTACCCCCTGTAGTAATGAGCTTGTCAATGAGGGATACTGCTTCGTGGTGGCTTCCGGCCATGAACAGAATGACGGCCTAAGAGCAACGGCTAAGCAACAACCAAGTTCGGACGTTGAACAAACACGCACCTTGATCAAATGGAGACAATCTATGCCAACTGGATCGCAGTGTTTGAATGCCAAGTCGAGGACGGAACAACCATCCTTCTTTCGTCCACTCCCGATGAGTGCAATACTCTTTGCGAGGTATCCAACGATAGACGGTCGAATTTTAATGGACTTGAAGTCATTTCAAGTAAGCATACCTAAGTGTAAGAACAAATCAGGACGCACATTTTCAGCGTCGTTAATCGCTAGGTCGTAATGATGCAATTTGCATCGGATGAGGGCTCTGGTGGGTATCATTGGTGATTGTTCTTAACAACAACGTTTCCATGTCCGTGACCTGTTCGTGCTCCCGTGACTCGAATACAACGTCCGCGGTCTCAGTTAAAGGTTCCTGAATAACACAGCAATATCATCAGCTTTGACATTGAATGAAGGAACAAGTGGGTTGCAGTGAAACCAGTAGGGCGCGACGTTATACACGATACTTACAGGCGAAGGCAAGCCATCCTTGGAAGCTTCAACTGTGATCTTCCCGTACAGCGCTCCGCAGATGGCGAAATATCGGTTATCCGGAGAGAATGCAATAGAAGATATTGAACTGCGATGGATTTGGTCGACCAAAATGTGTGTCGACCTGTCCCAAAACATGACGGTATCGCCTGTTGAATTCACGATGAATTCACTATGCTGCGATATGGCAATGCACGAATAACGGTTGATACGGGAAACTGGCCGTGTCGAGACCGCCGTACCGGTAGATGCGTCAAATTGCTTGATTTCAGTTTCGGAAATGACAAGGAGGCTGTTATCGAACCAAAGGAGACCACCGTTGTACCGCGGCATTACTTTGACTGGGATGTCCACGAGCAGGCGGCCATTGTTGCTATCCCAGACTCGGACGGAACACCAGGTGGCCGTCGCGATGCGATGGTCCTGCTGCGAGTGCTTCGCTGCTTTGACGTTGGCCTCGTGGAGGAATTTGTGCACCTGTTTGCGGGTCACGAGGTCCCGAACTGTGGCTGTGCGGTAACTCGCAGACAAGAGGCGAGTGGAGTCGGGCGAAAAATCGACGCTCTGGGTGTCGTCGAGTTCCCAGTGCCTCGAGATCAGTTTGTATGTCTCCGCATTCCACACAAGCACATCACCCCCCAACGTCCCTGCTGCAATCCGCTTTCCATCCTTGGACACAGCAAGACAGGTGACACTCGTCGCTTCCAATGTGACCATGGGTTGGCCGTCTTCTACCCGCCACACTCGAACCCCTCCATACCCGCCGCCCAAGAGATGCTCGCCATTGGCTGAAAATATCACCACCTTTCAGTAGTTATCCGCGTCGGCAATTTCAATGCTGCTGAGGCGCCCTTGCACAACAGTCAACGTGGATGCACCGTGGTCCATTTCACCAGCACGTACTAGTCATCGGTGAAGTCATGGGTGCCAGGGCGGGCAGCGCAGTGGTGAAAGTCGATGTTGAACAGGCCACCGTCGGTCCATCCCATTACGTTTCCCCTCGATATGAATCAATGCACACCCTCCTACCACGTGTTTTGAGCCATGGATCGCGGAGCCCGTATTTCCACCATCATCCAAGCCTATATGGCCGTTTCATGGTGCGTCTCACTTCGCCCATGACGGTTCCGTATGCTCAACGGATCCAGGAAGATCAATCGATTACGTACAGGCGTCCCACGCGGCAGACATGCTCGGCGATCAGCGGCGTCTCCGTCGCGGGAGAGACTACGTTCAAACTCCAAGTCACCCATCGATTCTACAAGGATGGGGCAAGTCACTGTCCTCGCTCTCAAATTTTGAACGACCCCATTTAGCATTGCAAAACGAGGGAGACGCTCATTTTCCCAAACTGCTCGATGATCTTTATCCAGTCACAAGCACGTCAGAAACACTATGTAAGCTCTGGTCGAAATCACCCTTCGAGACCCAGATTCCAACTCCTTCGAGACTCTGACGATCCCGCTCAGCAAGATACTTGCCGGCTTGTTGACGAGAAAGAATCTCGTCCCAGTTCTAGACGTGGCAGAGAACGAAAGAGATCTGTGGCGCCCAGGCACGAAATGTACCGGTCCGTAACCCATCAAGCCCTCATAAGAAATAACATATCGCAGAGATCCCTTTTGACCAGAGGAGTGGCGAATACACGTCCCTTCCGAAGCGATGCTCACACCAGCCCTCCCACCGTCTGCGCTGGGGTCACATCCACCCTCGATATATATTTGCTTCTCACTCGTTTCGGGGCCTCTCGGCTTCCGAGTCATGGTTTCTCCCTCATCTGACGGTAGAAGCCGCGGAGACGGAATACAGCGCCACCTTGATGAGCGCCTCGGAGGATCAGAGATCATTTGACACAAAGGAGAGAGCCATTCTTCCCGTTCGATGAATATGTTGGTAGACCTAAGCGGCGTGGAGACATAGAGAGTCTCTTTACGCACTGCGCCACGACGGATTCCATCCACGTTATTCCTTTATTTGGTGTCTGGCGTCCGTATCATCTACTCGTCATATAGCATGTTAGGGTGCTGGCCTCGAGACAAGTCTTCCATAGAGTCAAATACCCGATTTTGCCATTTTTGTGTCATGCATACATTCTCTTACTGTGAAGATGAACTCGTAGCATTGACGCCCGCGTCGGAGACCCCATGCGACCCTCACATCATCGTCACACGATTTGAAGCTCTCGCACCACCTCCCATGGCCACTGCCAGCATTCAATGTAGCCCGTCACAAACTCCTCGGATGATCCAGCGCGTTGCATGAAGCAAGGCTTGCAGAGGCTCATACGGCGTGCTTGTACTAGGTATTTCATACCAGCTGATTGGTCGACGTGCGAGGCTTCAAGCGGTGTACACGACCAGCAACAACGTCGCTCTTTAAACGCCCAAGACTCCCAAATCAAATATTGGCGCAGATTTATCTTACAGGGCGTACGGTCACGCGCCAAACGGCATTTCTCGACGGGCTCGCTTTCAAAGACAGACTTTGAAACGGACAAAGTCGAGCGCCACTCGCGCTGATCTCGCCGTGCTCGATGATACATAACAAAAGGGAGACCAAGGTTAATGATCAAGCCATCGGACATCCCCAGACATCCTCACCGATGTTTCCCATCTTTCGCTTCTGCCGACAGGGTTCGGTACGGTGGCTCGTATCTGTGAGAGCACGCGGACGCATGGTGAGCGGCGTCCAAGCTAGAGTATTACTTCATGCATCCAATCCAGTGTGCTACTGGGCCTGCGTGTGGTGTCTCGTGTCTATGGACCACTTCGGCTGGCATGAAGAAAACACGAGATACACGGCATATGAACAACATGCAGAAAAGACCCGCCTGAACTTTATGCTGTAGTGTTTAAATCATCGAGAACCTGCCAAGGTATGGACTATTAGACACAAAAGCGTGCTCACCTTGATCTCTGTATAGTGTTTGCTTCCGCTGTCGGCGAAGAAACGAATCGATTTGCGGGACTTCAACTTCTGGGTTCTGTGCAGGCGCTCTTCTTCCAGAGTGTTGGAGTCGACTACAGTAAGGAATGCCCAGTCCGCTCGCTACTATGTCGAGTGTCCGCGGCGATCAATGAACATGAGCTAGGGCCCCATGGACAACCGAGAAAAGGGAAGTGCATAAATATCTTAACTCCGCATTGCAGGGCAAGCTCCCCCATCTAGATCGAGGATGGCTGATGTTCCGATCCAAAGAAAATAGAATGTTATCTGCTCAGGGAATGAGGCTACATCGAAGGTGTGTAAACTTTCCCCGACAAGCCAATTGCCTGGGGTCGAGGGTTTTAGAAGAAAAAAGCCAATGGGTAAGGCTTCCGACCGGCATGTGCCGACAGCTGCGGGGTCGGCGTTTCCGCGGCACTAAGACGATAATGTTGGTGTTGTTCGTGTCCGATCGAAGTTCGTCCTGTTCAAGTCCTCGACTCTACAAGCCCAGAACTATATATCATGTGGGTCCTAGCAATGATATCCTTATCATGTTCCATGCTGAGCATCCCCCTTGGCTTGTTCCTAGTTGTGAGGCTAACTTTCCGCGAATGTGCATGCCAGAACCGTGGCCTTCGGAGGCCGCATCGTGTGTTTCATAAGCATTTTGTTCTAAATACGTACTAACGTTATCGCTGTGAGATTGCGAGACCTCCAGACGGGGCACTTTGTTTGATACCACGGAACCTCGCATCTGCCAGAGCCTTTGCTTGCTAGGAGTTCAGTGCTGAAGTGGCCGCTGTTATGGCTGCCAATGACTCGTCGGCATCGATCAACTGCGGGATGGATAATCGGCCATAAATTTCAAACGTGAGTTGTTTGGTTAGCGACATGTTGGTCATAGATCGCTCTCACGAAACGGCTATATCAGTCCCACTGAGTGTAAAGTTGGCGTTGCCTTCTGATAAGTCGAACATGGAATTGATATAAGGTAGTAGGCTGAAGTAGACTTCTTGATTTCTTCATGGATTGGCTCACCATTTCTTCACAGCCTTCAGCAACTCAACTCGCAGCCCTCGTTCTATCCACGATCGTCACAGCGGGCGCTGTTGGGCGGTTTATCCGCAATCGCATGGAAAGAGGGAGTCATCCACTGCCTCCGGGTCCTGTATCACTCCCGCTGCTGGGCAGTGCTCTCTCTATCAATGTACAGGAACCCTGGTTGACATATACCACTTGGCGAGCGAAATATGGTGAGTGGCACGTCAAATCATATCATTTATCTCTGAAGGGTGTTAGGCAATGTGACACATGCCCGGCTGCTCGACATGGATGTAATCATATTGAATTCGCGCTCAGACGCGATCGAGCTGCTCGAGAAGCGATCGCAAATATACTCCGACCGCCCGTTCATTGCAACTGCCGAACCGTAAGTGCCCATGTGAATGATAACAAACAGTGATTTAAAATCAGCGGCCGTCAGGTACGGACACAGTGACAACGTTGGTTTTTTCCAGTATGGTCCACGATGGAGGCTCGGTAGACGTATCATCCATCAGACGTTTCGTGCAGAGGCAGTTCTTGCATTTCGCCCCATGCAGCTCCACCGAGCCCGCCAGGTAGTCATCAACATCATCGAGAATCCAAACAAATACCCGTCTCACTACTCGACGTGAGAGCACCTGTCTAACGCTCTTGATCACTAACCACATTTACTGCCGTCAGGTACGGTGCGGCTGTGGCCTTGTCTGCTGTGTATGACTATGAGCCAAAGGCGCGAGACGACCCCTTAGTGAAACTGATCAACGATTTCTGCGTAGCTTCCGTCCGGTCATTGACGCCTGAAATGGCAGTCATTCTGAAACTTTGTCCATTCTGTAGGTCTCCTGGATGGAACCTGAAATTTGATTGACTAGAATCTACTGCAGTGCTGAGTGTACCTGAGTGGATTCCTGGCCTTTCCCGCATCAGACGTGAAGCAAATAAGGCCAGTGCACTTGGAATCAAGGCGCTCACCACGCCATACGAGCTGGTCAAGAAGCGAATGGTTAGCCCTCTCTGATCTGTCTGAACAAGATCAAAATTGCTATTCCATGTCGCAGGCGGCAAAGGAAGACATTGTTGCTAACACAATGATATTCGATCACCTCCACCGCTTGGAAAAGCTCCATGGCGCCAATCGTGCCGAATACGAGAAGGCTTTGAAGGGGGCATCCATAACTTCTTTTCTTGGTAAGGTCGCATTAACACTAGCACCCCACGCCTAATCTCATTTCTCATGCACAATTAGGTGCTGCAGAGACGGTTTGTAGTTCATGGTCCGACACGCCTGCGTCACTTATCGGTTGATAGACTGCCTCAACACTACTGACTTTTACACTTGCGATGGTTAAGAACCCTCGGATCTGGAAACGTGCCCAAGCAGAAATTGACATGGTAGTCGGGACTGACAGGCTTCCTGAATTTGAGGACAGAGCATCCCTTCCGTACGTGGGGGCCATCGTACGAGAATCATTGAGGTGGATACCGGTTGCTCCACTTGGTGCGTTTACCTGGAACATTGGCCTCCTCGATGCATTTCAAGCTATTGGAAGGTATTCCGCATGCTGTCACGAGCGACGACATTTACAAGGGCTACTACATCCCACGAGGTACGTCTTAACTGTGCATGAAATCGTCTGATCCGTGGTAATCTTTTTCTAATAGGGGCGACAGTCATTGCGAATATTTGGTATGCGCGACCAATTGTGATAAGAGAACTCTAAAATGGATGTTTGTCAGGGGGATATCACGCGATGAAACTCGCTACCCAGATCCAGAGGAATTTATTCCTGAGAGATTTATAAATTCTGATGGGACCTTGAACGATGACAACCCAGCCGACTTTACATTTGGATTCGGAAGGCGAATATGCCCTGGTAAGCTACTGTATGTTCTCATTGCAGGTACTTCACGCCTCACTCCTCGCAGGCAGACATGTTGCGGACGCATCTGTGTGGGGTGGGATTGCGACGCTGCTTGCCACTCTGGATTTCAATGCTATCAAAGACGAGAATGGAAAAGACGTGGAATTCGAGGCCAAGTTTGTGAATGGGCTGACGCAGTGAGTCGAGATGGTTCATTCCATGTTCTCCATTTTTGAATCCATGATAATAGCCACCCGGTGTTCTTCCCCTGCAACCTCGTACCTCGTGCACACATTACTATGGACACCCTCCAACGGTCACTAGCTAAATGATAGCGCACCAACTAGCTAAAGCAATAGATATCATGACGACCTCGACAGTGTTCTCGACCGAGCTGTAGGTGACCGAAAGCGAATGAGGTTGACTGTATGCACATAGTTGATATGGGATGTGGAAGAGATTTCAAGCATCATGAATGCATATGTCATATCAGAAAACGCGTCACTTGAGTATGCTCAATGAGCTCCGCCTCGAGTGGGTAATAATAGTGTGGCACCTTCCCACTCAAAATCTACCATAGTACGTGTATGAGAACACGCGATAGGCAGAAGAGCAACACTGGCACCACGAGCCCGCAACATCATGATGCATCCAAACAAATGCACGTGGCTCTGCGTCGAGGGTGTGACGTGCGGTTAATGAGGATGAGGATACCATACCAGCCAGCGGAAATGCGTAGGTGAAGCGGCACCTCATATTCCTGTGGAAGAGGCCAATGCCGGGAAAGGTCCAGAGAGGGTGGCGCGTGGGAGACCGACACTTTTCAAGATGTGCTTGTCCTTGAGGAGGCAGGCTACTGATATACGGTAGACATTGTGTAGAAGCGTGACCGTAAACTTGGGAGTTCTGTAGTGGGACCATCGCATCTGATAAATGAGTCCAACCAGCCAGAATGCTTCATGGGCGAGGAGCTCGATAGAGTACCAGCTTTCGGATGTAAGTGGGTTAACTGAAAATATAAAAACTCACAATCGTGAAAGAGCCCAGGTAAACTTCCGCTGCCAGCCCTCCCCTACCATCATGAGTAATTCGCACGAAGCGACACTGACGTGTAACGGTGTGTCACACTGTTGTCGGCGGACAGCCTGGCGTTATACCCGTACCATAGTCTACGTTACTACATATTACATTTCCTTTTTCGGACACTGCGTCGCGTCGTGTCATGCACGTTCGTCTTTCCTCCAGTCTCTTACCTGTTGGAATTAGCAAGCGGGCTGCCACCCCGATCTCATCCGGCCCGAGCGATCACCGATGCGCAAGCGACCCACATGCGCCACGGACGGCACATAAACGCTCTCCATTCCCCAAGTATATGGTACCTTGAGCGCAGTATATTTTTCCTCTTATCCTGTGCAAAGTCATGCGGTCTGGTTGCTACCTTATGCTTTACCCCTTTTACTTCAATACTTTCTGTATTGTATATAAGACCTACACTTCGTATGTAGTCACCTCAGTCCATTGCACCGCACGACGGCTGAGGTGAGCTAGTTACCATTCATATTTACCTACTCGAGCTTACCCGTATGTAGTGTATCTCGACGGGTAATATATTTAGTCCGTTGTACCGCATGAAGACTGAGTCTCTCTTGACAGCCATCGCGCTCCCCTATTCTCGTGCATATATTCTATTATTACC
The DNA here is from genome assembly GCA_038089155.1 of Nevesoporus exiguus. NCBI lineage: Eukaryota > Fungi > Basidiomycota > Agaricomycetes > Boletales > Boletaceae > Nevesoporus > Nevesoporus exiguus. The sequence continues at coordinate 9,436 of JBBPKI010001409.1, forward strand.
TACTCAACTGGAGGTAAGCTACACTACACACTCCTTACACTCAGTTACTCACATAGTACAGTCCTTACGGTTCTTATACTAGATCGGCGCATTCAAAGAACTGTGGCTACACAGAATCTCGACTAACGCGTTATATTTGCTAGCCCAATTCTCCGCAGTGATGTCGGAAATGAAAATGCCCTACGGGAAGATAAAAGTCAGCGTATGTTAGATGCTTGTCTAACATGTAATCGACTCCGGGTGCCCCATTCAGACGGCTCCGATCTCGTGCGCCGTGCTGACAATGCCCCATCTTCCCCCTCTGTCAAGGGTGTCAGCGCTTCAGCCCGTGCTTTCTGAGTCATCTCACCACGACTAGTTTAACGACTAAGCAGAATGATTTCAAATCGTTGATCATGCCAATCTTGGAGAAACTAACATCGTTACTTGTCCTACAGCGTCTTGTACACCTATCGCCCCGTCGTTCTCCGGGCAGAGTTCCAGTATGAGTTACAACCACGACCTGTCCACTCGAAAGTTTGACTGGGCTGCAACAAATCTACTTGATCTTTATCTAGTATGCCAATGCACACATTACCTGATAATCTACAGGGCCAAACCCTTCGTAACCCGATCATGATGCAGATTTTCGTGTCTCCGCATCAATGCTCGCTTCACGCCACTGCTTACCTTTGTAGAGTACAAGCAATATCATCAATTGTGCCAACAACATCAGACCAGCCCATATAGTATATAGACCTCCATCGCCAATGGCATCCTGAGCGTTTGGTGAGCGAGGAGTGACGCTTCAGTCAGGCAGATGGACCCCACCTGTAACGGGACCGCAATTTCTGCAGCCACAAAGGAAAACAAGCCACGGAAGGAACTGTTGGTAGCAACTGCGCTGGAAGACCGACCAACGTTGGCATCGACAATGTATGCCAAAGTGCTGGCATACATCCATCTTCACGGACGGATAGATGAAATGTCAACATGGTTCAAATGACAGCGCGAGCACGACATACATCGAGAAAAATCCAGACAAAAAGAGCATCACACAGATCGCTGAGATATGCACGTGCTGCTGGCAGACCCATGCATACCCAATGACAGCAGGCGGGAAGAACCACATGGCGAGCTTGGTGCTTTCTAATCGCATCTGTGATATAGTTGTTTTTAGTTCCTCGATGTGGATAATGCATATGCCTCACCTCTGGGTAGCTCACACCCCCATTTGCGGCTTTGAGCCGAGCGAGTGTCCGGTCGGACCATCGTCCGCCACAGATACTGCCCAACATGCTTCCTAGAGGCACGGAGAGTGATGGTTTCAGCAACGTCACTTGCCCAAGCTGCGTGTTATTAATAATGTACTGACCGATCCCATAGGCAAGTAGTACCAATCCAGTCGTCAGTGCATCATAATCATAATGAAGTGAGAGCGTTCGTGCACAGGTGTATGCGATGCTGAAACTAAATGCAAAGAGAAGCCCTGCAAAAAATGAGTTAGAATCACCGGGCTTAGCGCTGTAGAACTCACCAGAAGGTACCAGAATGGTGACATTATTCTTACGGCCCAGGACTCGTAGGTAGGGCGGAATTGGATTAATGTCTGCGATGGACAACTTGACCTCTTTGATAGCGAGTGCTGGCACCGCTGGTTGCGCTTCCACGTAGCCTCTGGGTGTTTGTGTTTCAGGAGGACAACCTTCCGAGGTCTTTTCATTGACAGGTTGTTCTCCTCGGACTGTGTCCTTCCTCAGTACGAGGTTGCGTTCATTTATGTGCCTTTTCAGGACATTTTGGTATGTCAAACTGCGTTCCTTCCTGAACGTATCCTTGAAGAGGAACAAGAACGCAAAAACGATCAAGCCACCCCAAATCACCAAAAACCAAAAGACTGCACGCCAGCCCAGACCCTGCGTGAGCCCGCCGCCTAAGATAGGCCCGATTGAAGGGCCTAAGAGTGGTGCAGAGTAGTAAACGCCCATCATGGTTCACGTTGATGGGGTTCGTAAATGTCGGCCAGTGTTGCAGCACCAATGGCAATCACAGCGCTCGAGCTAGATAACCAGGTTATGATATGGAAAGACACGCAAGGCAATTGCAGGAGCCTGCCTACCCAGCTGCCTGGATCACTCGCATGCCAATGAGAAGACCTATGGTCTCCGAAATTGCCACGATGGCAGAGCCCACGGTGAACAACGTGATGGAAAGCAAGTAGACAAGCTGATAGCAGCAGGTAAGTGCATGCGTCATGGAAGCAATGATAAAATGTGACCTACTTTCCTCCCTTTGATCTCGCTGACAGCACTCCAAATGAGGGGAAAGTTCCCTTGGACAAGGATGAAGAGAGACAAGCTCAAGCTAACTTGCGAGGCGGTTGCGTGCAAATTCTGCTCGATTTGGGCGTTTGCGGCTAGCGTCCATTTGTGGGACCCCTTGTTGCTCGACAGGAAAATCACTCACGGTTCTGAATATTAGCGCATAAACCCGCGATCATGGAGGCTCCTGAGATAATGAACAAGATGACGATCTTTACAACGTTCAGTCAATCATTGTTGGTATTTCGATGTACGCTCAGATAGCTTGGATAAGAAACTAACCTTTCGAATGTTCGACCAAAGTCGTGGATCATCCTCCACAAGTGTATGCTCGATATCAGGCTCGGTTACGCTTGCAAGAGGCGTCGAAGCGGACGTCGTGCCGGAAGATACCCCCTTGCTTCTAGGGATGGTGCTGACCGGAGTCAACGTTATGCTCTGGCTATCGGGGACCTGAGTCATGGTTCGTAAACGTCGTAAAATGGGACAATGGCATGAATCGGAGAATTGGTGCATTTAAAGGTCGTGAACCGACAACAAGATGATAATCCGCAGTCCAGCATTTCAGGTAAACTATGGCCCCGAAGCAGAATGGAAGTTATTTGAATAGGAGGCTACAAGCACTTGCACGCAAGGAGCTCGGCCGAAAAGGTCGTGAACGGACACCCCGCAGTCCGGCATTTCAGATAAACTATGACCCCGAAGCAGAATGGAAGTTATCTGAGTAAGAGGCTACAAGCACTTGCATGCAAGGAGCCCGGCCGAAGATCTCCGATTTAGCTCATATCCCAGATACTCGGAGCTATCATGAGACGAGTAGGTTTAATACAGCCCTGACTTGATGCGCCGTAGCATGTAGTGACACAAGTAACTGCATATGTTGTATCGCATAGTACTTGGACTTCTGAGAACCCTGGTCACTTTTTAAGCGTACGACTCTCAAAGTTCAC
>JBBPKI010001410.1:0-12685 GCA_038089155.1 Nevesoporus exiguus
GTACGACGCAGAGTGTAGGGTAATTGACACGCGCCAGGCGCTGCACCGAGGAGGAGCAATCCGTTATGCGGGTCAATAGGGTCTGGTTACGCAGGTCCATAGAATTCGGCGACGTGCCATGATTCTTCTACTTTTCCGAATTTGTCTCTTTCAAATATGACTGCGATATGTATGCCTTCTTTGTTTTTAATGAGAAACGTAGTCGTTATTTCTTCTTAGGCTCTGTCGTGGACGCATGGATAATGTAGTGTCACGGTCAGCAAGTGCACTCGTCCCGCTCGGACGGGATACTGCCGCGTGTCCAAGTTCGATTATATAAACGATCACCGGCCTTCGAGCGGACACGTTGTCACGGGACGTTCCAATCGGACCAGTAGTAGTGAAAAGGGGGTTAAGGGTCTTTGCATCTATGAGGCAACAAGTGTACTGAAGGGATAGCCTGAGAAGTTGTGTGACGGTCCGAAGGTGGTACAAATATAGGCAATGGCAGTTCATGAACCAGACCATGATGGTGATAGCGGTGTGATTGTAACATGATACGATCAAAGCAGGCGACACGTGGCAGTCTGCAACAACAATATTTCTCAAGAGAACCAGCAAATCGAGATGGCGGTGCAATAACGCCTGGATGGTAAAGCGTCCGCAAGGTGACAGGTCTTCAACTCAGAGACATGTCCGGGGAAAGCAGGAGAATATACAATACCCGAGGTATAACAATCAAATCAAAAAAAAAAAAACATAGTCCAACAGCGCCAAACTTTTCAGGCAGAGGGGGCAGAAGATTGCCAAAGTCTCGACTGCCATGTTGAGACTATTGTGATCACAGAAGCGGCGTGTTGAGAATTGACCACCATGGACGTAGTAACAAGCCCTTCCATGGCATAGGGTGGAGGGTAGATAACCGACATAGGAATTGTTGGAATTTATCGATTACCTACACTTGTTTGCTTACATAAGTTAACTGCTACATCGCACTAGTGCCTGCCTTTGAACACTTAGTGACTACAAGTATCCTGCAGTCTAACAGGAGTTACCAGGGAGACGAGTGGCGGGAGGGAAAAAAACAGCCATCAGATAACACTGGCAAGTTGAAGTTCCTCACCTTACCTGGAAATAAGTCCGATGCGCAACGTGCGACAAGCGGAGTCGAAACTGGCATGCTCATGGCTAGTAGCCAGACGCCCGCACCAAATGGATACTGGACCCTATCCTACCAGTAGCCCTCGCGTATCACGCCTTGTACCGGATGACCAACCGGGACTTATGTCTTTTGTCTTCTCGTGATGAGATAACGACGCCACAGGGAGCCACGAGTTGGCAGCCAATCACGGAACTTTCATTGATGTCCACATGATTCCCTGAGCGGCTCGGTTAGCAGATGGCCCCGCCACTCCCCGCCATGAGCGCCGTGGCTTGAGAAAGAACCATCATAAATATGGCGTGTGTGGCGAGTGGGCGGCAGGCCAGGAGCGCTGGCTGCGGTTCAACGGCGATTGGTCGGCGTTAGCAGGCTGTTTTGATTTTATCGCTGGGAAATAACCTCAACTCTGCAGGCAGACGGGTTACCACGTGTGCTATCCAATCTGAATCTGAGAAGCATAACAAGTCATCATGGATGGTCAGCAGATGCTAACGAATGACAGAAGGCAATGACATCATTGAACCTTACCGCGCTATAAGGAGCTCTTGCGGCCGATGTATATCTGCGCGAACGGCTGTCTACGATCCCCTCTGAAAGAGGCCACCAGGTCGCTATATGGCCATGAGATAGTATGACGGAAGAAGCGTACGACTGCAATACTCGAGCAGCTCACAGGTGCGTGCCCACCCTATCCCAATCTGAGGTGCGTCCATGAGGACTTCACCTACGTTGAAGGTTCAAGAGCTCCTTCAAATGGCGGCTGATTAGGTGATTTCCCAGGACACCACAGACCCGTACGGGTCACATAATACCGTCATGTCCGAATCTACCAAGTTCGGAGGTTCAACATGTCTTGATAGTGCACACGACATATGACCGCGACCGAGACCATCTGCCACTTCCTAGGTTTAGTATTGGCCAGGGCGCTCCCGATTCATTACATAGCAGAAGGCCTTTCCGCCGGATTTCCTAATCTTGTAGATCCAATAATGTCCCTCCTTGATCATGGGCATGTAGTGCACACCTTCTCTCGCGTCCTGGCTCTCGATACTGTGACTACGTCATGCTGAGTGGACAGCCGAGTGTAGAAAACGAGGAAGCAAAAACTCACTTGTGTTTGAGGTGTGCACTAATATGGTCGTGGGGCTTTTCATCGCCGACTTGAGGCCTGCATAATAGGCACCGCGACGAGTACGGCTGCCGTATTGTCCTCCTGTCAGCTAGCTCGGCTGCCCGGATTTGAGCCATTTCCTCTGAGTCGTCTGCGACAAGCTGCCAGCGTCCCTTCCTGGCTTCGCTACAGTAACGTGCATGCCATGCCTGCCGTTCGACATATGCTTAGCTTTACAGATCATCATTCTACTCAGAAGAGGACGTACTGCCTCTCTCCAGTTATAGAAACTCAAGCACCCGCAAGACGGACACTTCAGTCGAGCGTCTCGGCGATCCATATCTTCTGCCGTGGCTATATTTGGGTCAAGCCCGCATGCACGAACGACGTAAGGCGCTTCTTCCACCCATGTAATCTTGAATCGTTCCCAGATAGACCCACCGCGCTCCGAGTCGTCCTCATCCTGCTCCGGATATTTGTGATGACACATGGAAGTTGAGAACACCTCTGGATGGGTAACAATTTGCCCGTTTTCTCCACGGAACAGTGCACACGCCAAATAAAGTTTGTCCACGGGTGCTTGAAATGATTTTGAACCTGTCTCACTGGCCGATTCTGTGATTTGCCTGTTGCCTGCATCATCAAATGATAAGTGGGAAGGAATTTGGATCAGTTCGGCAAGTTCGTTGTCGAGCTTCTTCCTCCACTCGCCAACAAACTGGGGCAGTTGTGCGAACGCAGATTTAAACAGTTCACCTTCCATGTGAGTTCCTTCGGGCGCCCTGATGATGTCTCGGAATGGGGGGAAACGGGCGACGTCAGCCACGTGCGGAAGAAGCCGAAAGGACGGTGTATTCTGTGATGGACGTGTCACGTAGGTTTCATATTCATGCGCCAATGAATGTCGGCGTAGCTGGAAAATAGTTCTCTCCAATCGTTGAAGCCGAAAATTGTTCATAATTTCCAGCCACTCGGGCCAGATCTGGTCCCATTCTGACAAAATAGTATTCAATACTAAATCGGCATATCTGATGCGGAAAAGTCGACCTTTATCTGTGAGTGGCTTAGACGTGTTGAAAAGCGATTTCCTGGATTCTCGGATAGCAAAGGGCCCTGCATGATCAACTTCAGGCTCGTACCCGAGCCGCTTGAGACGTGCGAAAATTCTAAGCCAGCAAAATGCAGGACTCATTGCTGCCACGAATAGAGGCCAACCTTGTGTCTCGTCGATGCCGAAGGCGTAATTCCATACTCCTATGCCATATTTCGCATTGGCGTGCATGCTATAAGAAGTCATCTAGAGACGAAATAACAGGGAAAACACATCAGACCAACATTGCGTATAGCAACAAGCTGTTCCTGCCTGTCGCTTAATAGCTGCTTCTTGTTGGAGGAACGCTCATACTCGCGCATAAATAACTTCACCTGCTCTTTGTCGACCCAAAGAGGTGTTTCTGTGGTGCGGTCCAGCAGCGCGATGGCGAAAGGTATAAAATATACCTTTTCCAATGGTGAGGTGCTCCATGCCCAGGACATACTTAGTCTGAATGATCTCGGGGCACAAATCGAGATGGCATAGCCTGATTTCGTGCGTGAAGTCACAAGTCTGACCCAAAATATCTGCAAAATCTTACTGTTCAACCCTGCAATCTGGACAATATCTGCGGCGCATTTCCCAAAAAGCGCTAGAAGCATACTTTCCACAGACCTGAGCGACAGCTTGAATAAATAAAACCACGAAGAAAGCCTGCACGTACGTAGCAACGAGCACGAAATGCGAGATCGGCATATTCCTGTTCGGTTAGGTCAGCTGGGCACTCAGGCAAGCCCTCAAATTTGCTGCGAGCAGTCGTCCATATGGGCGCAGACGACCTATCCATCAAGAGCTCCAGGAAACGTTTGCACGTGTATGCAAAGCTCAAGAGGTCGCGAGGGTGGGCATGTGCAGCAACCTATCATCATCAGCCATTTGCCGGCAGCAAAAAGAGAGAAATACGCGTACGAGCAATAGTACGTCGAAGTTCAATTTCCATGGTTCTCCGTGGTGTAGCTTCATTGCATCAAATCCTCCTTGCATTGCTACCGCACGACACGGCGAGGGTTAGGGGATTGAGACGGAAAGGGGAAGGAGCGGGAAAGTCCGAGGCATCCCACCTTTTGTGGTGGCTATGCCAAGCCATATTTGATCGAACATACCAACATGCCGTTGAACATTGCTGGTCTACTCGCACCTTTTCAACTCATCTGGAATCCTCGCATCATTCTCCCGCATGTCATAGTCACAGGTCAGGGTAGTGTGCTGGCGTTTTTGAATTAAACCGACGGTGTTCTGTTCGCTGTAGCAAAGACGTTCGCCAGCTCGACTTTTTGGCGCTTCGGAAGGCCGGGTATCGCGGTGCAATCTTTGACAAGGACAACTGTCTGGCGAGTCAATATATGTTCCGGAGCCTGGCATACGTTTTACCTGCATGTGTAGACGATACCGTACAAGGACCGGCTGGTGCCGCAACTGGAGGTCCGTCGCATCGGTAACGCAAGGTGAAAAGCACTGACAGTTTATCACAGGATGCCTGGAAAGAATGTCGGGAGGTATTTGGTGATGGAAATGTTCTCATTGTGAGCAACTCTGCCGGCACGAAGCACGACGCGGGTGAAGTCCAGGTAAAGGCAGCCGAATCAAGTAGTACCCGTGCTCAGACAGTTCTCAGGCCGAATCCGTCTCATATTACCTCTCCGTCCCCGTATTGCGACACAACTCGCCTAAACCTGCGTATTCATGCATTCGATCAATACGCGGGTATTTTTCGACGCTCCGAGATCCGATCAAGGACGAGGAGCTGGTGGTTGTCGGAGACCGGATATTTACAGACATTGTGATGGCGAACCGAATGCACAGGCCCCCGGTGCGGCAAGCCAAAGAAAAAGGATTAGGGTTGGAGAGGCGCGGACCGTTGGCGGTGTGGACGAGTGGTGTCTGGCAGAGGGAGAGTATGATGGTTCGGTGGTTGGAGAAGAAAACGGTGGACGCGGTGACGCGCTGGACGGACAGGGAGTCTGCTTGCCAAGATGCGTTTGCAAGGCCCGCTGTCGTGGAACGCGCGAAGGAGAACTTGTTATCGCGAGCAATGCATTTTGTAGTACGCAGATCCGAGTAGACATGACGCACAGCCACGTGTCGACCGAACTTTGTCCACCGTATGTGCGGTATGGTCGGGTCGTGTATCCCGTCGATGAGCCTCGCCCGCCCGTACACGGCGCTGTTCTTTCCCCGCCTCGCTCTCGGCCCCCGCCCGCTCCGTCCCGCCCGCCTTTACCCACTCCGCCCCGTCGTTCTCTCCCGCACTCCCCGACGCCTCTTCGCCTCCCACCCGCCGCAACCCGCACAACGCTCCCTCCTTGCACGTCTCCTCCCCAAAACCCTCCGCCCATCCCCCAGCTCAGGCTCGTCCTTCCGCAAAGTCGTCGCCCTCGCCAAATCTGAGCGGAAACCGCTCTTTCTCGCCGTATGCCTTCTGCTCGTCTCTTCCTCGGTCGCTATGACCATTCCTCTCACCGTCGGGAAACTCATCGACTTCTTCTCCAATGGCGATTCCGTGAGTTCCCTTGTCGGCCCTGTCGTGCTTCGCCTTCGGGATCTGACCCTGCACATAGCAAATACCGTTTGGACTCTCAACCTACCAGGCATCGGGCATACTCCTCGTCGCGTTTACGACCGGTGCAGCCTGTAACGCGGCCAGATCGTTCCTCATGCGTATGTCTGGTATGTCTCTCATCTTCTTTCTTCAGTCTCCTCGTTCCGGTCGTCGGATCGGGTGACTGACACCTTGCGTATCGAGGTCAACGGATCGTCGCTCGGTTGCGCGAACGCACCTTTGAAGCCGCACTCCGCCAAGAGGTCGAGTTTGTCGAAAAGGGCGAGGGTGACGTGCTCAGTAGACTCAGCGCCGACTCGAGTATCGTCGGTGAAAGGCGAGTACCGGCGTGCGCGTACGGTGCGGTCGGCTGATGCATGGGCTCTAGCATCACGCAGAACCTCTCGGACGGGCTCCGCGCGGTCATTATGTCCTCTGTCGGACGTGCGTGTGGTTTGGTCTAATGGTGTGATGACTCACGTACCATGTCCTGCAGTCGGTGCCATGTTTTATCTCTCACCGACGTTGACATTTATGATGCTTGGCATCGTCCCGCCAGTATCACTTGGTGCAGTGAGACTTGCGTTTCCCTGCTCTATGGACTGAGTACATAATCCATGGTGTTGTTCCTAGGTGTATTATGGTCGATACCTCAAAAAATTGTCCAACCAATCCCAAGAGGCGGTAGGTGAAATGACCAAGGTCGCCCAAGAGTCTCTCTCGGCTCTTCGGACAGTTCAAGCCTACAATGCCAACGCGCAAGAACAAACTAAATTCGGCGACCGCATCAATCGTGTCCTCGCCCTGGCGCGCAAAGAGGCCATTGCGTCTGGCATCTTCTTCGGTAGCACAGGCTGGAGTGGAAACATGACGATCATCGGCCTCTTGGGTTACGGTGCGTTTCCGGCCGAGGTGTAGGCTGACCGACTGATGGTTAGCTAGGTGGCACGCTCGTCTCGCAAGGGGCGATCACCGTTGGAGACTTGACCAGCTTGTTGCTCTACACGGCATACGTCGGGAATGGATTGCAAATGCTCACGTGAGACCCTTTCCTTAGTCGCAACCCTCTTTGGTTAACCTAAACCCTCCAGCGGATTCTTTGTGCGTATTTCCAGCTTCCTTGTTCTATTCGCCTGAGTTCTGCTTATGCGACACCCCCATCTAGTCTTCGATTATGCGCGGCATTGGTGCCGGCACTCGGATCTTTGAGCTCCTTGATCGCAAACCTGCGATTATACCGAACCAAGGGATTGAAGTCGATCCATCACGACGCGGGATCATCCGGTTCGAGAACGTTGGGTTCGAGTACCCAAGTCGGAAGGGCGTTCAGATCCTAGATGACTTTAACCTCGAGATTGGCGTTGGTGAGAATGTGGCGATCGTGTACGTCTTTACACGCATCGTATATGTGGTGGCAACGGCTGAGTCCATGGACGGCATAGCGGCAAGAGCGGTGGAGGGAAGTCGTCGGTGCAGTCACTTCTCCTCCGGTATTATGATCCCGTGCGCGGTAAAGTGACGTTTGACGGACAAGGTACGCCTATTTTGTCTGCATCTATATGACATCGAGCAACCTAAAATGATTTGTGTAGACATACGCGAATTCAACCCGAGTTCGTGGCGGAACATTATTGGCATCGTACCCCAGGTTCGTCCTCTCATTCCCGCCCCCACTCCCCCGTTTCACGCATTCTCTTTTACCCCTGGCTTAGGACCCCGTCTTGTTCACTGGCACGATCGCGTCCAACATTGCGTTTGGCAACGCAATTGCAACACGTGAGGAAATCGAGCATGCCGCCCGACTCGCCAACTGTGAATTCGTCTGGGGCATGCCTAAGGGCTTTGATACCGAGAGTGGGTGTTCTCATATGACCGATTGCCACTTGGTTTGATAGCTGACGCGGCTGCACCCGCCTCACGACAGTCGGGAGACAGAGCTTGAGCGGCGGCCAACGCCAACGCCTCGCCATCGCACGTGCTCTTCTCAAACGGCCCGCGATCCTAGCATTGGATGAGGCTACGAGCGCGCTAGACGCGACAAGCGAGCACCGGGTCAATGATGCGATCGACAAGATTTTGGCACAAAGACAAACGACGTGCATAATCGTTGCACATCGGTTGTCGACGATTGCAAGGGCGGAGCGGATTGTAGTCCTTGAAGGTGAGCCAGGCGTGTTGTTTCGGTTCTCCCTCTGGTTGGCCCAAGACTGACACTTTTGTTTGACGTCAGATGGACGTATATCCGAGTCGGGAACGTATCGCGAACTCGTCAGTCGAAAGGACTCGCGATTCCGTGCCCTTATGGCGGCGCAGCTGAGCGCTGCAGAGGCGGGGATTGCATCGTGATGATAGACAGCACTAGACACACCTATCCTGCATTCTTTTTACCAAGCAAGCTCATCAGAAACACACGAAGCATGACGTGCGGCGTGAAGACGACTAGTGTATTACGCCGAATAGCCAGGATATACAACGTGAAAGTAGTCGTCACTAACGTATCGTCACTGTTACCGACGAGCTCGTCAGTTTGTTGCGCTGGCAGAGACGCAGGCCACCCCACTAGACCTTTTCGCTCCTCTTCGTGGGGATCCGCGCCTCCCGAGCGACCTCCATCTCTTCCAATTGCTCGCGCTCGGCCTCGCGTATACCAAAGCTGCCGAGACGACCTGCGTTTCGTATCGGCCACCCAGGTACTATTCTATCTTCTATTTCATCGTCTTCTCCTGTCATCCGCGCTCGGCCTCGTGCACACCAAAACCCAGCGGGTCAAAGGCGCAGAGGGGAATCGAGTCCAGAGCAGCGAGACGCCGACCTGGTGAGGATGGCACGCGCTTACATCTTTCACTCCTATACTGGTTCTTTGGTCCGAGTCCCCTCTTGCTCGACATCGCCTTCTTTGACCCTAGCATGATCGTCCGATAAATATGCCTTCGTTCGTCGACGCGTCCAGGCGCCGCATTCGTATCCTGGGATGTGGCCTCGCTCAGCGAGAGTCACTCTTGTTTGGCTTTGGCGCCGCGGGCGGCCATGTAACAAGAATGGCTTGGATGTTGCAGTGCGTGGCTACAGCTTGATTGGAGCGTGGTGATGGCGACCACGTCGTGTACTGCCCAGAACTACTGACGCGGGTGGCATACCCGACGCCACATGAATGAGCGTTTGGGACGTTATAACAGACAGGAGGCCTTGATCAAAAGTTCTATGAGTGGCCCATGTGCGAGTCCATGGTCGGGCACCCGTAGAAGTGATCGTCGATGACGCTTACTATCGCATCATCCAGTTCCGACACTCGGATGCCTCCTTGCCAATGTCCTCACCATACGAAAATCGATAACAGCAGACGGTGAAGGGAGAGTTTCGCGTGCCGAGAACGCATACAAGCGTGATTGTTTGTCGCGGGGTGTAGCCTGCACCTACACGTTGGCAATGTTCGCAAAGGTATTTTGCTTAGCCCGTAGGGGTGACATTGTAACAGGGGAAAGATGATCGTTAGTGTCGTACGCGCTCGCTGTCAGCATCCAGATCGAGTTGGAAGAGGGATAAATTACGACGAGCGCCACGCATTGGAACGCTGCTTTGCCTTTTGAATTCTACGGGGCATTCTATCTCGTATTCATGACGGACCAAAAACATTCGCCTCCGTGGACTGGTAGCCATGACAGGTATGAGAAGCGGCAGACGATCGGACGAGGCTGGAACATGTCGGCTTCCTTGCGTTAGGCCCACTCGGAGAGTAAAGCAGTATTCTGGATGGCTCGTACACTGCATCTTTGGGGTAAAATAATGCAAGGAGAGGAAAAGATGCGCACTATCACACACCAACTTCAGGCTGGCGGACTCATCCAAGGGTGGCTGTGCTCTCCTGTTGAACATCGGGCCGGTTATGGGCTCTTCCAACCAAAGGCCTTGAAGAGGATGGTCGCATCATTTTGATGCGGAGTCTGGCTCTACTTCGTTGATCCGATCAAGTCGGCACTGTCGCCGAACCCAGCTCAAGAGCGAGTGCACAAACCACACCGCTCTTTGCTACGCGACCGCAAGCCCTGCCGAGTGTTCATGTCGGTTGAGCATGAATCGGCTCTTTGATCCCGTGGTCGGACATGGATGCAGAGGGATGACAGTGTCAGATTTGTGCTTGCCCGATTCGGAACCAAAGAAACCACCCAACTCTTTTTTTTTTTTTCATGTAGCCATCTTTGCTCGATCGTCTCGTGATTTCGTTCCCGGGCATCATGTCAGACGGAGCGCTGGTGTCCCTGGTACGTACGCCACTGGATCGACCCCTAAACGTCCCTCTGCTTACCCGATCCTGTGGCGCTGGTATTCAGTTTTTTATGGCGACGTAGAACGATTGTCGCATGGGACACCTGGCGACAGGAGTGCAAACGACCCTCTGCGAAACGCGACTCATGGCTGCCCTTTCTTGGCGCTCTAAATCATTCTCAGGTGATGTCGGTGATTTCCTCTGCTACCCCGTCTCGAGAAAGGCGGCGGGGCGCCACATGGCCTTGTTGGCCCCTTTTCGAGCGTGATGATCAATTCCCAGTCAGACCGCCGGGGACCAATCCATTCCCCAGCGCACGATCACAGTTGCGCCGACGTCTCTCTTCGGGTACGTCGCTCGAGACATGGCGAATCATTTCCATCGACACCCGGGCCAAGAACGCAACGCGGACGGTCCGTGCCTTGATCGCGCCTCTCTCGGTCGCTGACACGACCGTGCGTGTTTTCTCACATGCGTCTGTGTTGTAGGGCATCGCGACGTGTGCCAAGCCCGTCTTTGATCGTGTGGGGCATCGGGTGCCGGCAGGCAGATCTCTGGGTCCGTGCGAGCGGGTCTCTTCCCGCGACGGTCGACCAACAGATGGCCTTCCCGCGCGCTTTGCAGCCCACCCCGCCCTCTCCGCGATCCTCCTAGGGTGCACACCCAGTCACTCCTGACGGCAGAACCAACACGTAAGGCCCTCCATGCTGACGGTCCTGTGTGCCCACGCGTCGTAAAGATAAACCCCAATACTAGATCTATATTCATTTTGGCGGGCTCATCAAAAGCCGTGCCGCGTGTAGAGTAACTAGTTTACATGCAAGATTGTAGAATGCATAATGCATACAACACGGAAATCAGCATCACCGGTATGTTGTCGAATCCCTGAACCGCCACTGCCGAAAGGGACCCCACCACCACATGGACGACCCTGTCGACTCTTCTACTTGTTGCACCGGCAGAGGGACACGCGACGGGTCGGTACCGCGGTATCGCAGCTGTGTATCAGGTACTCGATCCTGACCCACCGGCACGTCCTTCCACTCGTCTTCGTCTTCGTCGTGAGGTATCCGCGCTTCCATCTCTATCTCTTCCTGCCGCTCGCGCTCTGCCTCGCGGATGCCAAAGCTGCCCAGACCCCATCCGACGACGCGTTTTCGGTGGGGACGGTCTGCATATCGCTCTTCTTCCCGCTGATACACTTGGTGCATGCGTTCCGCGCGCTCGGTGGCTTGGATATGCGCCGCAGTGAGATGGGCATGTCGTATGCGAGCAAACCACCGCTGGACCATTTGCACGGGCTGCATCAGTAGTGACGAGCCCAGTACCACATCCGACGAATGGCTGGATCCGTCCTGGGACGGCGCATGCGACACAGTATCCGCCTTGGCGTTGGGTTTCAATGCGCCGGTGACGCCCCTCCACACTGACTTTGCCATTTCGCGTTGCTCCTTGCGCCGTTGAGCGCGCAAAAGACGTCTTTGCTGGCGCTTATTCTCGCGCAGCAAAAGCTCTTCGACTTCACGCACGCCCATGCCCGCGCCGACCAACCACCACCAGCTGAGGAAGCTCTGCCAGAGTGTGACGGCCCACATGAGTTCAGGCATCCAGGGAAACTGGTCCTGTCGGGGGATGTAGAGAAAGTTGAGCGAGGTGGAGATGAGGGCGAGGATGATTGCACCCGCGCCAAAGGCCGCCGTTCCGCCGTCAGTACGCCATGCCTGACGACGATTGACGAAGGAACCCCAGATGAGGAGGAAGGAAGTGAAGAGAAGGGAGAGGGCGGCGTTGCAGACGTTGCGGGTATCTTCCGCGATAGAAGCGATGCTGGTACCATATATGAGAGGCAAGAGCTGCATGATGGCCGAGATGATGGCGAGTGGACCTAAATCAGGGATGTGGGAAGCCGGTCAACTATGCATGAGCCGGAACGTACCGAGAAGGCCAAAGATTAGCCTGGCCTCTAAATTGGAAGGAAAAAGGAGGGTGAGGAAGTGGATGTGTGTGATCTGCTTGGCGTTTAAAAAGAGGAAAAGGGAAAAGGGGACGACGGACCTGAACGACGACGGAGGTGGTGGCGTTCATGACAACCCAGGTGGCGGTCTCGGCGGCGGTCCAAGGGGGCTGGTGAAGGAGAATGGGGTCTGTCGAGTTGAGGGAGTATCTTGAGGCGGCGGGCATGTCGACGGCGAGGTAGCTGAGCATGTAGGGCCAGTTCTGGCTCTGACGCATGGTAGTGGAGCAGATGATGTATACGGTGGCGGAGATGGAGATGAGGAGGGTCGTGACGCCGGTAATCTGGAGAGCATAGTTTACGCGGGCGAGTGGCCAGTGGTACTGTGCGGTGAACAAGAGGTGGAAGAGGAGGACGGCGGAGAGGGTGAGGGAGATGCCAGAGACGAGGATCTGGACGGGGAGGGACTGCACGAACGGGGGACGGTAGTCGAGGATGGGGTCGTGCGGATACGAGTCGGACTGGGCACGGGCCATGCTAAGCAGAAACAGCAGACAGCCACACCAGCTCATCTTCGACATCG
>JBBPKI010001411.1:0-12681 GCA_038089155.1 Nevesoporus exiguus
TGTGTGAAGGTTTCAAAGCTGGTTTAATAGAGCTTGGGCTTCTTCTAATGCTTCAATGCCCTGTCTTAGTTGCGGGCGATGATCTTGGTATAATTGTACTTGTAGCACCCGCGCTCGGAATGCTAGTGCTTGGTCTTTGGGGATTCTGTGTACCCGAAGTAGAAACTCGTCAAAGGGTTCGTTGTTTCAAATTCGATCAAGGAGGTAGGGTAAGAAGTCAACGTCCTCAAAGATGTTGACTAGTGGTATTGGAGTGGGAGTTCAGTACCCTTGGCTGGGGGGTCTGTAATTGATCCAGCTGTCTTCGTCTTCCTGGACTGGTAGGTCTGGGGTCTGAGAGTTTTCTTCTCTCTGAGATGAGGGGGTGACCATAGTCCTTTGCGCTGGTGGTGGGGTTTCATCCTCGTACTAGTGGAAGTAGCTGAATTCATTGAGCCAACCATCGTTTGGGTCATACTTGAAGGCGTTTCCTTCTTCATCAAGAGGTGGGGTGCAGTTGACAACTGTTTCCTCAGAAGGGAGGCAGACCTCGACTTCTTCAGACTTGGGGGTGAGGGATGGGAACATCCAAAAATGTGAAAAAGTTGCGAGGACCTTGTCGACTCCAGCAACTACTCTATCTGGTCAATAGCCACCAGACTAGAGCCTTTGAAATTTGTATGTAAACTAGTGGCACCGGGCACAGGACTGCTCTTGCGACACCAACTAGTTGATAGGACTATTCTTAGAATAAAGTGGCCTCACATAGACCTGAGCCTAGGCTCCTTCGAATGTGAAATGTGTGGAGGTGGTGTTTAAACCAATTAAGAGCTCTCGAGCTCACCCCTTGACGGCGGCCTAAGGCACAACTGACCTTCACCAGCATATAGCCGGGGTATACATAAAAGTTAAATGGAGCACAAGTGCACAAGAAGATGATGGTAATGACTAAGTTCCCTTTGCCTCTAGGGTCTGGGGTTGTCACGAATGACAGTGAGGTAATGAGTAGTGTGAGGGAAGATGTGGGTAGTCAAGTCCTAATGTTGGCAACCTAAACCTGTAAGGGCTTCAGTCACACTACTAGACTTGCTATAGAGATCAAGAGGATGATTTAGGGGAATCAATCAGAACTTGACTGAAGTCCGGTTGTTGATGACATTAGGTTCTTATACTACCTACATGGTTTAGGGCAAGCGTGTGAGTACTTACTAATCTACTACGTCATGTATGATGTCATAGACCTAGACCGACGGTAATTAAAGAAGCGTGTACAATAAGAGTCTAGAATGAGTGGTGATTAAGAAAGCGAGTGTGATGAAAGTGAAAGGGAATGATCTGGACTTGATCATATGATAGTTCTCACAGTCATGTGCAAGTAGTCATGTGACTTGATAAGATAAGATAAGAGATGAAATTGTAACAGGAGGAGGTGGAGATTGCTGGCTTGGCACAGATATGACATGTGGTATCTCCATTCCTAATCCTCTGAACACCTCCATGACCCTCTGGTACTTCACTGTACACCTCTGCTTTCTCCCTCTGTTCTCTTTTCATTTTGTTAGATCCCCTTTTCTTTCTGTTCTCTCTTTGGTTTTCAAATCCTCCTGTACCTTGGTGTATGCCTCTGCTTCTCCAGTCCCTTTGGACTACTCCAACCCCTTCTGGGACCCTCTGACTTCTTTAGCTCCAGCTTGACTCTGGTTTTCTCTGGTTTTCTTTGTTTCCCTTTCCATCTCTTGTTTTCCCTCTAGTGTCTAGAACTCTCCGGTACCTGGTGTACACTTCTGTTCCTCTGGCCCACTCTGGGCACCTCCAATCCCCTTTGGGACCCTCCATGTTTCTCCTCTGCTCTTTGGCCCTCCCTGGGCATCTCTGACCCCCATTCTTGGGCCCTCTGTTTTTCATTTCCATTTCTGTTTTTATTTTCTCCATTATCTGTCTCTTTGTCTTTGTTTTCAGTTCTCCACATCTGTGTTCACCATTTGGTGTTCCCACTTTGTCCTCTGAATCTCCTCCACTACCACCCTTCGTGCACCCTGCCATCTCTGGCATCTGTTCCCTCTGTTCATGCACCCTCCAAGCTCTTCATATCTGTCATGCTGAAGCTAGAAGCCTTCCTTGGAGCAGCTTATTCTATGTGGTGGTAGAATCCTGAGTTCTCCAGCATGGTCCTGATGAAATCTTCATCACATTCAACTCCATGTGGTATCCTGCCTTGGACTTGGGCCCAGTAAGCAACTCTGTTATTCCCTCTGTCAGTGCACCCTCTCCACAGAAGCTTGACTGCTTCCTTGGACTGGCTCTGTGCTCTATCCCTGCTTACTGAGGCCTTGAGGGCTTGGCCTTAAAGTGGAGACACTATCATATCCCATGCCATTCCATCCATCTCTGACCCCTTTGGCCCCAACTCCTGTCAACTCTGGCCAACTCTGGCCAACTCTGCCCTTTCAGTCCATCTCTGTTCCTCCATGCTCAGAGCTCTGCTCCTCTGACTGGACCAATGCTGTACTCCAACCAGTATTTGATTATATCCAGACTTGGAACTCTTTAGTAGTATTATTCATCTTCATTGTGCATTTGTAATACTTGTCTTGGAACACAGCTCCTATGCTGTGCTCTGGCATACTTCACTTCTGATCTCTAGTATATAATCCATGTACACTCTGTCATGTAGCTTTAGCATGAATATCAAATTAGTCCACCCTCCTCACTCTTGTTGCAATCCCCATCTCCTCCTCCTGTCAGAACTCTGATCCTCCAAAATATGAGAACATGGACCTGTTCAAGGGCACAATACATAAGTCATGGGCCAACATCCTCCTGAGTAACTCTGCTCCAACTCCTCTGCTCTGGACTTCAGTCCAACTCCAAGACTGACAAGTCTACTACCCCCTTGATACTGTACCTCTGGACCTCCAATCGGACTTGAGTCCGGAGAGTCCAGGCTTAACAGTGACCAGAGATGGTTGGAGATGGAGCTGGAGGGGGTGGAGATGGATGGGAAGTCATGGATATGATAGTCAATCCCTTTCACTGTAATTGTTACAACCCTAAGCCCTAAGGCTGTAGGATGCATACTAGCCAAAAGGCTAATCTTGGGAGGTCACTAGAGACATTGTAAAGAGTGGACAAGGTCTGTCTTAAGAGTTTGGCTTAAGGATCCAGCACTCAGTCAAGGGATTAGAGGAATCCACAAGAGACTTTGCTTGAAGTCCTTGGGTCTTGTCTATTGGACTACTTATAGTGTCTAGCTATGTACTTAGGGCAGGCCTAAGGGCATGGACCACCTTAGAGCCAGACTATGACATAGCTATGACGTCATCTGTACCTGTGACATCACTAGTCTAGACTTTGTGTCTGGACTCCTAGAGTATCGTAATATTAAATAAACTAGCTAAGTACCTTAACAGATGCTAAGCCTTAGCTTACTGGCATTAGCAGATGCCAGAGTATTGGGTTGTCAACAGTAATCACACTTGCTCTAGACTCTTATCCTCCTCACTTCTTTATCCTCCTCACTTCTTTATCCTCCTCACTTCTTTAATTACCATTGGTCTAGGCTATGACATCATCAATGACATAGTACATTAGTCAGTAGTCACACACCTGCCCTAAAGCATGTAAGTAGTATAAGAACTGAATGTTATCTGTGACTAGACTTCAGTCAAGTCCTGGTTGATTCCCCTACAATCATCCTCTTGCCTCTACTATCAAGTTACTTGTGGTGACCAAAGCCCTAAGGGTTGTAGATTGCCAGCATTTATTCACTTTGACCTGAATATTTCTTTGCTCACAAGAAACAATGTTTTCTTGCAGGTTGTAAACCTGCACATGAAGAGCTGCCACCAGCTTGATGAGATTTTAGACCTGCTCTGTGAAGACCATAACTTCTGGTGCTGGCAGAGATAGGGAGATGTGGTCTGAGGATGAGGGCCAGTTGTCAATTGTAAGTTTGAATTGCTTGGTGGTTTCTGAATCAATGAACAGGAGTGGATTTTGATAGAGGTTGGGCATTTTGTTCTTGTTAAACTGATGTAGGTCCCAGTTTGGGTTGCAGTACTGGGAAATGGATTCATGGTCAATGGTATAACTGGAGTTCTAGGATATAGGCCCTGTACCACTCTGCCTGGTATGGATAGAGATGGTGGGCTGCTAAAACATTTATGTCAAAGGATTCTTGGTTTTGAATTCTTTCCAAAAGCCAGGATCTTAGTCGTATAATATCTTGATCAAGGAGCTGTGGGGGAGCATCTTGCTCTACTAGTCTTCTGAAGGGTGGAACCAGGGTAGGTTCCCTTGGTGGTGGTGATGGTGATGATGGAGGTGCTGACCAGTAGTGGAAATATCCATGATCATTGATATACCCACCATTCAGATCAAATTCAAGTTTAAGGCAAACTTCAGGTTCTTCAACCATTACTAAAGTTGGGGATCTTCAGAACATCCAGAAACTTTCTTAAAGAAGTATGGACTGAGATCTACACCAGCTTCTATTCAGTTGGGACAATAGCCTCCTCAACCTGAGTCTTCAAAAACATAAGGTAATGTGGGGTGTCAGGCATAAGACCACTTTTTCAACATATGACCAGATGTGTACTTAGTAATTCTAGAAGAAATGCACCTCACATGGATGCAGGATGTATCCTAGAAGAAGTTGAACTATCATATGGGGTGGTTTTTAAATCAATTGAGTGCTCTCAAGCACACCTCTTGACTTCTTCATAAGGTAAAACAGTCCTTCACTTGCTTTACAGTGAGAATATGCATATGTTAAACACAAGAGGACAAACTCTGGACTAACTCTGGAGATTCTGAAGTTAGGTTAGTTGAATGGGACTTTGGTTTCACCTAATGGAGTGCACCCTTACAACAGGTCTAATGGTCCCAAATTTTGCAGAGGATCAGAGGTCAGAGTAGAGTCATCAAGACTTCAAGCAAAAAAGGAGAACAAGATGAGGAAAGTCAAGTTTTGTCAGATAAAGCAAGAGGAGAACATCAAGTTATATTGATATTCAAACTGATGTGTCTAAGGGTATAAGTACAAAGTTCATATACAAGAGTGGAGGTGGAGTAGTAAGTGGAGTCAGGGCTGATTGAGTCTAGAGGTAACTGTCAAGTCCAGGTCCTCCAGGTCAAGTCCAACCAGAGGTCTGAGGTCTGAGGGGTAAAAGAGAGATGAGTGGCAGAGGTGGACCAGAGGTCTGAATGGAGAAGCAGAGACATGGATTTAAGTAAGGACTTCAACATATAACTTACATATGTATCATACTCTTATCTAAGTCTGGTCCTCAGATTTTGGAGGACACAGGAGCAGAGATTCCAGGGAGAAGAGAGAGAAGAGAAAAAGGTAAAGCAAGGGAGATCAGATAAGAGAAGGAGGAGAGATTTATTTGATATTCATACTAAAAAGATACAATATAGAATACAAAGAGCTTATGTATATACAGAGTGTTAAAACTAAGTAGAGGGCAGTGATGCCCACTATGTATACATTAGCTAGTATAGAGTAAAATGAAATAGAAGCTCACTTCAGCCAAAGTCCAGGAGGATGGAAGACAACTGAGGGAGATGAAAATAGAAGTCTGACATAAATATCTATAGGCAGAGATGTGTTTGCATAGCTTCCTAGTAACTCCAAGGCCTATCTAAGCAATCTCAAATCACTTCCAACAAACTCCAGAATGTCCCTGGGAGTTCTGGTGGAACTCAAATATGGGGCACAGTTAGTTGGGAACTGGAGTATGGCTAGAGTATGGCCAGAGTAGACCAGAGTAGACCAGAGTTATGGGGTTTTGACACAAAGGAGAAGAATGACTAAGTCTAGAATTGGAACAAAGTATATACCAGAGAAGTCAGAGACAAGGTATACCAGAGTGCAGCCTCAGAGCTATGCTCCTAGACAAGCACTGATATTGAGGCTGTAACTAAGTGAAGAATAAAATATGTATAAAGAGATGAATAACAAAGTTCAAACATAAGAAGACATCACAGAGGATCACTTATGAAAGAGTTCAAATAAGATAACTACAAAGGAATATAGAAAGTCAACTGGAGTTATGGCTGACAGTGTTTGACTGGAGACACTAGAGTTGAAGAGGATAATAGATGGCAGGTGGAGAGACCAGAGTTGGCTAGGGTAGGCATTATAGGGGATGGAGGGATTGATATAACAGTAACAAGGTAAGTGAAACAAGAATAGTAATGTCAAGGTAAGACAGTAATAGAGATGTCAAGGTGGAATGTATGCAGAGATATCAGAGTGGAACAAATAGAGAGAAGATAGAGTGGAACATATAGTAGATAGTCTGAGGACAAGAATAAAGACATAGGATGAGAATGAACTAGAGGACCAACAGAGTTGTACTGGAGTTGAGACATATGTAGGAGAAGCTGGAGGTAGTAGGCCAGAGTTGGACCAGAGGAATCAGAGTTGGATGGAATATGTCAATATAAAAGGAAACTTGCACAAGTGTGCAAGAAAATGAAGATGTAAAGTATAAAAGATCTGTCAAGTCCAGGTCCTCTAGGTCAAGTTTGACTGGAGGTCTGAGGGATCTGAGGGAAGAAGAGGTGGATGAGTGGCAGAGATGAACCAGAGGTCCAAGCAGAGAAGCAGAGACAGAGGGACTTATGAGGACTTTGGCACAGGACTTATATGTCACACCTTTATCTAAGTCTGGTCCTCAGATTTCAGAGGATGCAGGGGTAGAGGTTTTAGAGAGGACAGAGAGAAGAGGAGAAGGCAAGGCAAGGGAGATCAGATGAGAGAGGGAGGAGAGACTTACTTGATATTCATACTAAGAAGATACAATATATAATACAAAGAGCTTTTATATGGAAAAGAGAGATGACTAAATCTAGGATTGGAATGAAGTATAAAACAGAGGAGTTCAGGGATAAGATGTACTAGAGCACAGCCTTGGAGCTATGCTCCCAGGCAAGCACTGGTATCAAGGCTGTGATTTAGGGAAGGATAAGACATAAGGGATGAGCAATAGGGTTGGAATATAAGACAATGTTATAAAGGATCACTTATGAAATAGTCTGAATAAGGAAACTATAAAGGAATACAGAAAGCCAACTGGAGTTGTGGTGAAGTTTTGACCAGAGGCACCAGAGTTGAGTATTGAGAATAGAACTCCAAGGGGTGGATGAGAGAGAATAGCTGTTGGCAACCTACACCTATTAAGGCTTTGGCTACCACTCAATAGACTTGCTAGAAATCAAGAGGAAGATTGTAGGGGAATCAACCAGGACTTGACTGAAGTCTGGTTGTTGTTTGGATTCAGAATATATACTACTACAGGTGTTTAGGGCAGGTGTATGAATACTGATTAATGTTACTATGCTATTAATGATGTCATGGTCTAGAATAGCAGTAATTAATGAAGCATGGGAGATAAGAGTCTAGAACAAATGTGAATGAAGTAAGAGGTATTGACCTAGACTTGGTCAGGTGATATGTCCCATGGTCAGGTAATATGTCCCATGGTCACATGATAGTGGTCATGTGACTTGATAAGATATGATAAGATATGATAAGATTGTAACATTACCCCCCTCCTATGAATCACATTCCAGGTGATTGAAGGGAACCTGGGAGGGTTCTGTGACATTGTGATAAGAAGAAAAGAGAGAATCAGAGTCTGTTTGGAGTATCCTCAACTTCCAAGGTGCTGAAGGATTTAATAAATAGAAGTCTTTCATTGCCTCTTTGGCATTAGCAAGGTGGCTCTGAGGTTCCCACATGTGGTCTTCCTTGTCATAGCCCTTCCAGTGTACTAAGAATTCCAGAGAGCATCCTTTGAGTCAGGAGTTGATGATATGGTCGACTTCAAACTCTGGAATACCTTCTTGTGTGCCCACAATGGGTCCCAGGGCTACTACAGGTTGGTTTTCAAGTTGTTCCTTATAAGGTTTAACTCTTGAAATATTAACAGTGGGATGAATTCACAGGGTAGAGGGTAGTTTCAATGTGATGGTGTTAGAACCTGCGAATGAAAGGATTTCATAGGGGCCAATCCATCACTCTGTGAGCTTCTTTAAGGCCTGATTCAGTTTGATATTCTCAGTTGACAACCAGACCATATCTCCAATTGTCAAGTCTGGAACCTTGGAGTGGTGTTTATCCACTTGCTTTTTCAAGGGATTCTTTAGCTTGCTCAAGCATTTTGGAAAAGTCCTGTGCAAAGGACGAGGACATTTCATTTTTTGTAATCATGGGTTCAATGCCCATTCTTGATTCATAGGTTTTGGTGACCTCAAATGGTATTTTCTTAGTGGCAGAGTGCTGGTGGTTATTGTAAGAAAATTGTGGCAGGGGGAGCCATTCTGCCCATTTATCTTGTTTTTAGCTATAAAGAGCCAAAGGTATTGTTGAAGGTCTCTATTGACCTGTTCTGTCCATCCATCTGTTTGGGGATGGAATGTAGTGGACATTTTAAGGTTGATCTTGAGTATTTTTCCAAGATCCTTCATGACTTGAGAAGCAAATTGGAGTCCTCTGTCTGATATAATGGACCTAGGGAGACCATGGTGTTTCCATACATGATCCCTGTATAGCTTGGCTGTTCCCAAAGCTGTAATTGTTTTATTGGTGGGTATGAATTCCACCTCTTTTGAGAATTGGTCTACTACAACCAGAACAGAGTCATAGGTATTTGAAAGGGGAAGGTCAGTTATAAAATCCACAGAGATGTCTTTCCATGGACCTTCTGGAATGGGATTTGGAATTAACTCCCCTTTGGGTGCCTTGTTTTCTGGTTTCATATGTACACATCTGTCATACCTTGAACAATATTCCTTGACTTGGGCTTGAAGACCATTCCATTGGAAGTATCATTTTATTATCTGCCAGGTCTTTTTGGCACTGCAATGTCCAGCTATCAGGGAGTCATGGTAGAGAGTAATAATGTCTTGGTGCAGAGTTTCTTTTTGTGGAATGAAGATCTTATCACCAAGGTATAAGATTCCATCTTTTGTAATTAGGTTAGGCTTTTTGTGGCTCTTCCATTGTTCTTGTGCTGCTATGATTCTTTTAAAAAAATTTCTTTCTTCTCCTTCAATCATGAAACCTTGTCTTTGTACCCTTACTCTGTTTTCAGGGATCATTTGTATGCCCTTGTTATCTTTGTCAATGTCAATGGCATGATATTCTCATTGAGAGAGAGCATCAACCTTTCCCATTTGAGATCCTGGCTTATTGACTAAGATGTAATTGAATCTAGACAGCCATTGAGACCATCTTGCTTGTTGACAATTCAAATCTTGTTTCATCATGAAGTATTTAAGATTGGTGTGGTCTGTCCATACTTCAAATTCTCCTGCCCCCTCAAGGTAATGCCACCATTGTTCTAAGGTGAGAATTATTGTGAGCATTTCCTTGTCAGCAATTGGATAGTTCCTCTGCTTGGTGGTCATGAAGGCAGAGGAGAAGGCAACAGGGTGCCACTTGTCATCCTATTTAATGGAGAGGACTGTGCCAGTTGCAAAGTCGGATACATCCATTTCCAAATGAAACTCACTATTGTTATCTGGGTAAGCAAGAATTGGGGTAGTAGTCAAGCTATTCTTCAGGGAATCAAAAGTATCCTGTTCTTGATGTCCCAATTGCCATGGTTGGTCTTTCTTTGTAAGATCATTCAGAGGACAGGAGACCTTTGAAAAGTCTTGAATGAATCTTCAAGTAGTAGTTCACAAGACCAAGGAAACTATGAACTCCTTTGACATTCTTAGGTGTGGGCCACTCAAGAATAGCTTCCACCTTTCCTTTTTTCATCTTTACTCCCTTTATACTTATGACCATTCTGAGGAATTTGACCTCCTTTTGCTTAAAGAAGCATTTTTCTGGTTTAAGGAATAGGTCATGGTCCTTTAATCTCTTTAAGACTTCTTGGACAATCTGGTCATGCTCTTTTTTGTTGTCTGTCTTGGTGAAAATCATAATGTCATCTATATAGACTATGACAACTCCATCCATATCAGCAAATATTTTGTTCATCATTTGCTGAAATGTGGCTGGGGCATTGCATTAGCCAAAGAACATTACTAGCAGTTCATAGGCTCTGGTGTGGGAAATGAAGGCTGCCTTCCATTTGTCTTATTCTTTAATTCTGATATTATTATAGCCCCATTGAAGATCCAACTTGATGAAGAGCTTTGCCCCTTGGAGCTTGTCCACTAATTGACTGATGAGTGGTAGGGGGTAATTGTTTTTAACCATCCACTCATTGAAATAATAGTAATCTTGAACCAGTCTCTTCTTTCCATCCTTTTTGGGTATAAAGAAGACTGATGATGTTTGGGGAGAGCTTTATTTTGTGATCCCAGGGCTTCCTTAGGGGTAATCATTCTGATTCCTTTTTACTGAAGACATCAAGGAAGTGGTGATATTCTTTAGGAACTATCTCTTCAAGAGTAGGTTCTTTTGGCTTGGGCTTCTCAAGATTTTTAATGAACCAATGCACAGTTGAGGCATGCTTTAGTTCTTCTTCTTCTTCTTTAGCCAATTGTGTTCCTTGGTCTGAAATCATATAACAGGACCATGGACACTGTGCCATTCTCACTTCTCCTTTTGTCCAGTCAATGGTTGGATTGTGTTTTGCCAACCATGTGTACCCTAGGATCATGTTGTTTTTGCCCAAGTTGGTGACTTCTGTGACTAGGCATTCATGATGTCCTTGGTAATTGAGGATTATCTCTGCTTTGTGTGTTACACTTCCTGCAGAATTCTTGGTTCCATCAGCATTAAAGACTGGAACCTCCCTTTCTAGCTTTTCTAGGGGGAGTTTTACTTGTTTGGCCCATTCTTGATCTATAAAGATTCCATTTGCACCACTATCCAATAGGGCCTTGCACTTGTGCTTTTTGTGCTTGATAGTGGGATGTGCAATAGAGATATCCATAAGGATCTCATATTGTACCTTGTTGTTTCTTAGAAGGATCCTTATAGAATATATGCACAGGAATAGGGAAGCATGACAGCTGTCAAGATAGATACTCAGTTGTCATGCAGTACAATGGACTTGGATGTATTACCTGTTGAGATAGATACTATGTACAGGTGAGTAAAGGTAGGTAGGTATGAAAGGGTCTAACTCACCTCAGTTGTCGTATGGTACAATGGACTGAGGTGACTGAGTACAAGACTGGATCTTATATACAGTACTGAATGTATTATAATCAAAAGCAGTAAAAGATGTGTGAGCGAGCAGCTCACCTATCATGCACAGGAAAAGAAGAGAAACATACTACACATAAGAGACTATGTACTCATCAAATGCAGGATGTTTACCTGATGGTTGTGGTGCATTGCACATTGCTTGTGCACTGGTGGTTCCCTGCACTGGGTGCCCTGGTGGCTGCACACACTTGCTAATCCAACAGATCTGATCTGGGAAGTCAGTTCCTTTATAAATATTTTTTCTTTCTGTTTGACCAAATTAATCCTACATTCCTGTGCAGCAAGCTCCTTGGTGGGAGACCCAGTCTTGGTAGAGGATAAGTGTACTCTATAAATAGGAGATTCCAATTTCAAAGAGTAATATGTGGAAAAATCTGAATCTTTGTTGAAATCTTGTCCATATTGTATATAAGGGGATAGGGAGGAGAAACTGTTCTTTGTGTTTAATGTGTTTTCTTTTGGCTTCTGAGATCCCAGATTTCTCAGTTGCCATAACTTTTTCCCTGCTTCTTCATCTCTGTATCATGCAAATCAAAGAAGTAGGCTTTCATTGCCTTGTAGTCCATTCCTTTCACCACAGCTTCTCTCAAAGTGGTTTTTGAGGTGGATTCTTTTGCTTCTTGTGTATTTCCCATGGTGCAAACCCTGGGTGGTCAGGAAGCTTCCATCCCTCTTCTTTGGCAATTGACTTTGTGTCCTCCTCCCAAGAATTTACACTCTGTGCATTCCTTTTTGAGTTTTGGACAATTTCTGGCAATGTGTCCATTGCCTGTACAATTGTAATATTTGGAGTTTCTTCTGACAGCTCCTACAGTGACTGAAAAAACCATTGCAATGTTTGACTTCAATCCAGTGTATAAAGTGCACTGCAATCATATGTGGGAATTTCGCTTAGCTTTGGTGTGACAAATTAATCTATATACTCTTGGTTACATAATCGCCCCATAGGTCATGTGATTCCATTCAGACCCTGCCAAGATATAGCCATTACAAAACAGTTACCTCATTGTAATAGTTTATTCACTTTTGGTATTGAAGTATTATTAGTACTTGGTATGGCCTCCTTTTGCTTTAAGCACTGCCTCAATCCTTCTGGGCATACTTTCAATCAACTTCTGACACTCCTCCACTGGTATTCTACCCCATTCCACTTGGATCCTCTTCTATAATTCCACTACTCCATTGGAGGGGTTTTCATACTCTCCAAGCCTTCTCTTAATGTATCCCCATAGGTGTTCAATGGGATTAAGATCAGGAGACTGGGCAGGCCATATCATAGTCCTGAATTCCTGTTCATCTAGCCACTCCTTGACATTTTGCATGTGTGCTTGGGATTATTGTCTTGCTGAAAGACAGTGTTAGAAAGATTGAGATCATAATACTACAAGGTGTTTGCAGTTCATCCTTCAAAATTTGAAGGTAGAGATCTCCATCCATCCTACCATCAATCTTAGCAGCATAGCCAACTCCATGCCAAGTCATACAGCCCCACATCATCACAGAACCTCCTCCAAACTTCA
>JBBPKI010001412.1:0-12679 GCA_038089155.1 Nevesoporus exiguus
CCGGATCACCCCAGATCTGCCCCGCAACCTGCTGACACTCTACCACAATGGTACCTGCTTAGATTCCTAGACATGGACCCCGACGAAACCACAGAACGCTGGCTAAAGAAGAGGGAAGGGTGGCTCAAAGGAGAATATATTTGCAAAACCACCCTGTCCACTCAAATAGCCTCAGACACCAAGAAAGCAGAAGTAAAATTACCTCAGGAATTTGAAGAATTCGCAGACATCTTTGCCGAAAAGACCCATGACTTACTCCCTCCTAGTCGTCCCTTTGATCATGCCATTGAACTAAAGAACACCTTTGTGCCAAAGGTAGCTAAGGTTTATCCATTAAACCCCCAGGAACAAGAAGCATGCAAAAGCTTCGTAGAGGAACATCTCAAGACAGGAAGGATCGTTCCATCCAAGTCCCCTCAAGCAGCGCCATTTTTCTTTGTACCCAAGAAAGATGGAACGCTCCGACCCTGTCAAGACTACAGGTATCTCAATGGGCATACAGTCAAAAATGCCTATCCTCTACCACTGATCTCCAACCTCATGGATAAGCTGAAAGGCTCCAAGCATTTCACCAAGTTTGATGTATGGTGGGGATACAACAACATCCTCATCTGCCCAGAAGACTGTTGGAAAGCGGCATTCGTCACCCTGCTTGGGTTATTCGAACCCACAGTAATGTTCTTTGGGCTATGCAACTCACTGGCGACTTTTCAGGCTTTCATGAACCACTCGTTTAGGGACTACATCGCACAAGGATGGGTGATTATTTACATGGACGACATACTAATCCACTCTGCGGATATTCACACTCACCATGACAGGACAAAGAAGGTCTTACAGTGTCTTAGGGAACTGCACCTTTCCCTGAAAATCTCCAAGTGTACGTTTGATGCCCCAGAAGTAGAGTATCTGGGCATGGTAGTCAGAGAAGGGGTTGTTAAGATGGACCCCACCAAACTCTCCGCCATCACAAATTGGATCACGCCGCAGTCAGTAAAAGTGGTTCAATCATTCATTGGATTCTGTAACTTCTACAGGAAGTTTATTCTGAACTTCTCCGCCACCACCACCCTGCTACACCTCCTCACCAAGACCAAGCAGCTGTGGGCATGGGGAGAAGCTCAAGAAGCAGCATTCCAAACGTTGAAGAAGGTTTTTACCCAGGCACCTGTCCTCGCCCTCCCCGACACTGACAAACCTTTTACGCTGATGACCGATGCCTCTCTCACTGCTGTGGGAGCAGTCTTGATGCAAACAGATGGTAACAGCGATTTGCATCCAGTTGCATTTTTCTTTTCCACCCTCGCTCCCGTGGAAAGAAACTATGACATTTATGACAGGGAATTATTGGCAGTCATCGAAGCATTGGAAGAATGGTGACAGTACCTTAGAGGTACCAAGCACCCGGTAACTATTATAACAGATCATAAAAACCTTTCGTATATGCATTCCCCCCAGAACCTCTCCCACCAACAGGCTCATTGGAGTCTCTTTCTACAGGATTTTGACATAGTATGGCAAGTCACCCCAGGGTCCCAGATGGGACCAGCGGACGCACTCTCGTGCAAGGATGACATAGATACCTCGGATGATAACAAGTTAATGACGATTATTCCGGTCGACGCGTCTCTCTGTGAGTACCTCCCGGAACACATCGCCATCTGAGCCTTGGACCTCGCCCTTGCCGAGAAGATAGCCACCTCCTCTGCCTCCAACCCATTGGTCCTTCGGGCCATAGACGCCCTAAAGGACGAACTCCCACTGCTCCCCCGCTCCACCCTCCTTGACTGGAGGTTTACTGATGGGCAGCTGTACTACAAGAACCGCCTCTTTGTCCCAGAGCTGGCCCGCCACGATTTGGTTTCTTCCCTCCATGCCTCCCCAGTGGGTGGCCACAAGGGCATCTTTCGAATGCAGCAATGGCTCTCACATGACTATTGGTGGCCCGGAATGGCCACATATGTCAGGAGATATGTTTTGGGCTGTGCCCTCTACCAGGCGAGTAAGGTCAATACTCACCCCACAGTGCCGCCCTTGTCCCCGCTCTCCTCCACCGTGACCCACCCCTTCCAGCAGATCTCTGTTGATCTCATCTCTGGACTGCCCCGAGTGGGCATTTTTGATGCTGTGATGGTCATGGTTGACCATGGCCTTACAAAGGGGGTAATTTTCATTCCTTGTTCTAAATCCATTGATGCGGAAGGGGTGGCTAAGTTGTTTTTCACCCAGATCTTCCCATGTTTCGGTCTCCATGACACCATCATCTCTGATAGAGGACCACAGTTCACCTCTGCCTTTGCCTTGGAACTTGCAAGACTGCTCAAATTCGATGTAAGGTTGTCCTCTGCTTATCATCCGCAGACCGATGGGGAGACAGAACGTGTTAACCAAGAACTGGAGATGTATCTCCGGATCTTCTGCCAAGGAAGAAGCCAGGACTGGGCTGATCTCCTATCTATAGCTGAGTTTTCCCACAATTCCACAGTCCACTCTGCCACCAAGGAAACACCATTCTTCCTTATGATGGGATATCATCTGAGATCTTATCCCAATATAGGTAAAACCTTCCTCCCCGCTTTGGAGACATGCCTGTCCTTGATCTCCAAGGGACGAGATGAAGCCCTTGCAGCCCATCAGAAAGCTGCGCAGTACATGAAAGATTGGATCACGTCCAAGTTCCACCCCTGGAAAGTCAAAGATAAGGTGTGGTTGGAAGCCACTAATCTCCGCTTTGATTACCCCTCCAGGAAACTTGCACCTAAAAGAGAAGGACCATTCGAAATCACCCAAGTCCTCTCCCCTGTAGCGTACTGACTCAAGCTACCCCCGACGTGGAAAATCCATGACGTATTCCATGCGTCACTACTCTCGCCCTACCGCACCACCATAGAATTTGGAGAGAACTTTCATCGCCCTCCACCTGACCTCCTTAATAATGAAGAAGAATACAAGGTCGAGGCTGTATTGGCCCATAGGGGGAAAGGATCATGTAAGTGATACTTGATCAAATGGCTAGGTTACCCGACATCAGAAAATACCTGGGAACCCGAAAGCAACCTTGATCAAGCACAGGAGTTGTTGGTGGACTATAAAAGTGCTCACATGGATACTGATTGATCCATGGCTGAGCAAAAGTTCATTGCCATCCTCATTTTTCTTTATATACTCGCTGTCCTTGCTTCCATCCTCCCAGCTGCCATTGTCTTCACTTGAACCTTCTCTCACCTACTTGCTGCCCAACATAGCTAGATTCTCATGTCTCATTCAGAATTTGCTGCCACTGCTAGCACTCATTGTGTCTTTGCTAAGTTTCTCCCTGATTTTCAATGACGTTTACTCTATTCTGCTCTTCTTTCTTGCCCTCCTATTCTTCCTATTATAGGACATTGCCCCATCTCCAGGTCCACCGTTGGACTGGAACTGCTCATTGCCCTTGCCACCTCCCTGAACACAACCACTCATTACCTCAAACAGTTCCCCAACCGTCACACTATTTCTGCCCCCCACCTTGACAGAGCTCGCACTGGAATGCATCAGATACATTC
The DNA here is from genome assembly GCA_038089155.1 of Nevesoporus exiguus. Taxonomy (NCBI): domain Eukaryota; kingdom Fungi; phylum Basidiomycota; class Agaricomycetes; order Boletales; family Boletaceae; genus Nevesoporus; species Nevesoporus exiguus. The sequence continues at coordinate 3,546 of JBBPKI010001412.1, forward strand.
CCACCTCCTTGATGCCCTCCTCGCTGTCAGCTTTGACGATGCCATCATATCCCTCGAGTCCGAGGATATTTGGCCAGTCTTTCAACCCATCTATAATACGCTAACCAATGAGGAACTCAACGAGTATGAAGAGCGAGACCTCATTCTCCAGACCCCACTCCAGGAACATCCTGCTCCCCCATCCGCGCCTGCCACCCCCGCTCCAGTCAGAGCACCCATCCCTCGTCCAGCCACCATATCCCCTGCCAGTCAGAGGATCTCTGTCCCGGATAGAGTCTTACCATCTCTGCCCCATCCTGAAATCTCCCCAGAGAATCTGGCAGTCACTCGCTGTTTTCAGTGCAGAAACCTCGGACACTTTTGCAAGCACTGCCCCCAATACCACTGCCCCAAGTGTAAATGCTGGGCGCCAGGGCATAATAGTGCTCAGTGTCTCTCTGTACAATGCAATACGTGCCACCATTGGGGTTATGCTGCCTCTCTCTGCCCCACCACCAGATGCGCTACTTGTGGGACAATGGGACACGACTCAGGTGTATGTGATGCAGTCCTCGAATCTGATTACACTGATTACAAGATCAACGAGGGAGACCCCAAGGGACCAGACAGGGATTAGAGGATCATGGTCAAGTCTCAAAGCAGGGCTTCGAGTGTATGAAGGGGGTAATGTTACAATTTTGTTTCTTCATGGTCACCTCCTATTTATTTTCTTCATTCGCATTTGGGAGGGACTGATCACATGGGAGGTGTACGTTCCGTACCTTGTCATTCTGTATTCAGATGACATCCGCCTGATCCCGTTAGTATAACTTCAGACTTCTTCATCTCTATCTCCCTTTGATCATCTTTGTTTCCATCTTCTTTTAATCACCTTTGGCATAGCCTGTTTCATCACCACCTTTTGATCGGTGATGCGTTACCTTTCCTACCATCTTTGATAGATGGTTACCACCATTGGCTGTGGATATAGCCGCCTCTAGCTAGACACTACTTAAACCGCCATGTACTGTAGTGACAGCCCCAGCCAATTCTTACTCACTTTGTGGTTAACTATTGCTAAGCTCCTTCGCTCACTTCATCAGAAGAGAGAGCCCCTTGTCCTCGCCTACCCTTCTTCCAGGAAGTACCACGTGCCCCTGCATGCCTCACCAAGAGGAGAGTTGCCAAGTACCTTGTCCAGGTACTTTCTTTGACCTAGTGAAGGTCCATCCTCTAGTTGATAGCTAACCCTGAGTGGGTCATCCTGCTAGTCGAGCGCCGCACCATGAGACAGTGCAGATCGTTAGCAAACTCAAAGAGTCGTCCCGCTAACAAAGGCACTTCTATATCTAGTCAGGGACATTGCGCCTTCTCATGAGTGCCTCCTGTTATGATTTCTCATCTTATCTTATCCTATCAAGTCACATGACCACTATCACATGACCGTGGGACATGTCACCTGACCAAGTCTAGGTCAAATCCTTTCACTTCATTCACACTCACTCTAGGCCCTTATCTAGCACACTCGTTTAATCTCCGTTACTCTAGACCCATGACATCACTAATGACGTAGTAGCTTAGTCACTTATCTCTGACCTGCCCTAAACCTGTAGAGTAGTATATAAACTGAATGTCATCAACAACTGGACTTTAGTCAAGTCCTGGTTGATTCCCCTAGAACTTCCTCTTGACTCTTAAGCAAGCCTGATTAGTAGTGACCAAAGCCTTAATAGGTCTAGGTTGCCAACATTAGGACTTGACTACTCATCTTCCCTCACTACTACTCTCTATACCTCGCTGTCGTTTGCGACAACCCTGGACCCTAGGGGCAAAGGGAATCTCTTGTTACCTACCACCCTTCACTTTTCACGCACACTTGTGCTCCTATTACCTTTTATGTATACCCCGGCTATACGCTGGTGAAGGTCGACTTAGCCTTAAGCGGTCGTCAAGGGGTGAGCTCGAGAGCTCTTAATTGGTTTAAAAACTGCCTCCGCACATTTTCATTTCGAAGGAGCCTTGGCTCGTGTCCACGTGAGGCACATTTCTTCTAGTATTACTAGTACACAGTGGTCTACTGGTGTAAGAGCAGTCTTGTGCCCACCAGCCCACTTACGATCACATTTTCGAAGACTCGAGTTGCGGAGGCTATTGTCCCAATTGAGTAGAAGTTGGTGTTGACAATGGTCCACACTTCTTTTCATCTTTCCACAAATGTTCCCAAGAGATCCCGCTAAGTCCAAGGAGATCGAGGTTCGCCTCTCCGAGGAAACACAAGTCGGTCCAAACTATGAATACCACTGACAAGCATCCTTCGACCCAAACGACGAGTACTATGACACTCAAGGAGGTCATCACTTTCGTATGCCAAGAACTCCTACACCTGAGGAAGCAGCACGCTTTAGAAGACAAGTTCTATCTGTTCAACTCTACGAAGACCCCGCACCTTGCCAACGACAAGAGATAGGTCTTCTTGAAGAACTAAGGCAAGGATTACTTGCATTACAAAATCTACGAACTCCATCTCTCTCCCCCACTCCTGAACCAGAAGTAACCCCAGTTCCAGAAGAAGCACAACACGTCGTGGTACCCCTACAGGAACCCACGCCCCCACGTCGACTCAGAGACCGATGATTCCTCAGAGAACCATATCGTCGACCAGCCCTCATCCCCTGACCAGAACTCCCAATCACCACCAGAACTCGCTCCCGCACCAATGGCCATGGTAGAGCACATCCAAGAACTCGTCAATCAGATTAACAATCTGAAAGAACAATTGAAAACCCTGCAAAGAGCGAGTGGAGTAAAAGAGACGAGGAATACGGAGGTAAAAATTACAAAGAAGGTGGAGTCAGTACCAGAACCAGGGAGGTAAGATGGGAGCAAAGTAAAATACGATAGCTGGAAATTGCGAATGAGACTGTACATAGATGGAAACCTTGAAACCTTCGTTACAAATAAGGACAAAATAGTAGCCATCCTAACAAGAGTAGGGCCAAAAGATGGTGAAAAGGATACCCATGGAGCAGAACAATGGGCTCAACAGTACCTCACAAGGTTTATCGAAGGAGATGCCATCTGGCCCTCCCTAGAAACACTATGGGACGTGATGGACCAACGCTTCAAATCAATCAACAAGATAGACGAAGCACGAATGAAACTGGATCGCTGTTGCCAGTATAAAAATGAGACAATACAAGACTTCCTGACCAGGTGGTTAGGACACTACTACAACACAAAAGGAAATCCTGCAGAGGACGACCCGCATGGCATCAGACTCTTGGAAGGAGCAGTAGATGCCACAATAATGGAACAAATCTACTACAATGATCAAAGGAAAAGTTGTGTCCAAGAATACATCGAAATCCTTCTAAAGAAAGGGGCCAGCATGAAATCTTTCAAAATGAGAGGAAAAGACGCCTCAAGGCCCATCTACTCATCTAATCAAGAAGGACAAGCCAAACTTACGGAGGACGAGGGCAACCCATGGACATAGGTGCCCTCAGACAAAGGAACTCTAAGTGCTACAATTGCACAGGAGAAGGACATGTTGCTCGAAACTGTCCAAAACCAAAGAAGGAATGCACTGAATGTAAATTCCTAGGGGGTGGACACAAAGTTAACTGCTGAAAGAGAGCCACAGAAGCCTCTCGACCTCCATGTATTCGAGCAGTAACCCAAAAAGAAGAGAAGAAAGGAGAAGACAAGAAGGAAGAGCCTAAAGGAGAAAGGGCTATAAAAGGCATGGACTACGAAGCAATGAAAGCATACTTCTTCGATCTCCACGATACAGAGATGAAGAAGCAGGGAAAAGGCTACGGCAACTGAGGGATCTGGGACCTCAGAAGCCAAGAGAAAACACATTAAACACAAAAAATAGTTTTTCTTCTCTTTCCCCTTTAGTACAATACGGACAAGATTTCGACAATGACTCCTCTACATGCTACTCTTCTGATTCAGAACCACAGTCCCCTATTTATAGAGTACATCTATCCACAACCAAGACTGGGCCTCCAAACAAGGAGCTTGCTGCACGAGAATGCAGGCTTAATTCGGTCAAAGGAAAAGAAAAAAATATTTATGAGGATAGTTTCCCAGAACAAATCCTCCTACGTAACACCAAGGTGCAATACAAAATCCTTATGGACATTTCGATCGCACACCCCACTACCAAGCACAAGAGACAACAGTGCAAGGCCCTCTTAGATAGTGGTGCAAATGGGATCTTCATAGACCAAAAATGGACTGAAGAAGTAAAACTTCCCCTACAAAAGATGGAGAAAGAAATCCCTGTCTTCAATGTAGACGGAACGAAGAACTCTGCAGGAGCTGTTACACACCAAGCAGAGATAATTTTGGATTACCAAGGTCATCGCGAACGTCTAGTTGCGGAAGTCACCAATCTAGGCAAAAACCCAATGATCCTGGGATACACATGGTTGGCAAAGCACAATCCAACCATAGACTGGACAAAGGGAGAAGTGAAAATGACAAGGTGTCCAAGGTCCTGTTACATGTTGTCAGACCAAGGATCAAATTTGGCGAAAGAAGAAGAAGAAGAACTTAAGCATGCTTCGACCGTGCATAAGTTCATCAAAAACCTCGAAGTACCCAAGAAAAAGGAACCAACTCTCAAAGAAATGGTTCCCAAGGAATACCATCACTTCTTAGACGTTTTTAGTAAAAAGGAGTCAGAAAGACTGCCCTTAAGGAAACCCTGGGATCACGAAATAAAGCTAAAGCCTGGCTTTCAACCCAAAAAGGCGAAAATCTTCCCAATGAGCAAAGACAAGATGGAAGAACTAAAATCATTTGTCGAAGAACAAACCAAAAAGGGTTATATTCGACCGTCACGCTCCCCCCAGACATTGCCAGTATTCTTTATACCAAAGAAAGATGGCAAGAAACGATTAGTCCAGGATTACAAATATCTTAACGAATGGACAATCAAAAACAATTACCCCTTACCACTTATCAGTCAATTAGTGGACAAGCTCCAAGGGGCGAAGCTCTTTACCAAACTAGATCTTTGATGGGGCTATAACAACATTAAAATAAAAGAAGGAGACAAGTGGAAAGCTGCCTTTGTCTCACATTCGGGGGCGTACGAACCCCTTGTAATGTTCTTCGGGCAGTGCAATGCACCAGCCACGTTTCAGCAAATGATGAATGAAATCTTTGCCGATATGGATGGAGTCGTCATAGTCTATATTGACAACATAATGATATTCACCAAAACGGACGACAAAGCAGAACACAACAAGATCATCCAAGAAGTTCTCAAAAGACTTAAGGAACATGACTTATTCCTAAAGCCTGAGAAATGCTTTTTCAAGCAAAAAGAAGTCGAATTCCTTGGAATGGTAGTAAACACTGAAGGAATCAAGATGGAAAAAGACAAGGTTGAGGCTATTCTTGAGTGGCCAATACCCAAAAATGTCAAAGGAGTCCAAAGTTTTCTTGGACTCACCAACTACTACAGAAGGTTCATTCAAGATTTCTTGCAAGTCTCTCGTCCCCTGAATGACCTCACAAAGAAAGACCAACCCTGGCAGTGGGGACCCCAGGAACAAGGAGCTTTTGATCAGCTCAAAGAAGCCTTTACCACAGCACCCATACTTGCTTATCTGGATAACAATAGCAAGTTTCGCTTGGAAACTGACGCTTCGGACTTCGCAACCGGCACGGTCCTTTCGATCAAGCAAGGAGACAGATGGCACCCTGTTGCCTTTTCCTCTGCTTTCATGACCCCCGAGCAGAGAAATTATCCAATAGCAGATAAGGAAATGCTCGCCATAATTCTGGCCTTAGAACAGTGGCGACATTACCTTGAGGGGGCAGAAGAATTCGAAGTCTGGACGGACCATGCCAACCTCCAGTACTTCATGACGAAACAAGATCTAAACCGTCGACAAGCGAGATGGTCTCAATGGCTCTCTCAATTCAATTACGTCTTAGTTAACAAACCTGGATCCCAAATGGGAAAGGCTGATGCTCTCTCTCAACGAGAAGATCATGCCGTTGGAATCGACGAGGACAACAAGGGCATTCAAATGATCCCTGAATACAGAGTAAGGGCACAATCAAAACACACTTACACAATTGAAGGAGAAGAAAGGAAACTCCTCGAAAGAATAGTGGAAGCACAAGAAGAATGGAAGGGTAACGACAAACCCAACCTTCTTAATAAAGACGGAATTCTATATCTTGGTGATAGAATCTTTGTCCCAAACAAGGAAACTTTGCACCAAGACATCATCACCTTATATCACGATTCTTCAATAGCCAGACATGGCAGTGCTGAAAAGACCTGGCAAATTATTGAGCGATACTTCCAATGGAATGGCCTTTGAGCCCAAGTTAAGGATTATTGCTCACGCTGTGACAGATGCACAAGAATGAAGCCAGAAAATAAGGCACCCAAGGGAGAGTTAATTCCGAACCCAATCCCAGAAAGTCCATGGAAGGACATATCCACGGACTTCATCACTAATCTACCCCTTTCAAACACCTATGACTCTGTTCTAGTTGTAGTAGACTGATTCTCTAAAGAGGTGGAATTTATTCCCACCAACAAAACCATCACAGCCTTGGGAACAGCCAAGCTTTATCAAGACCATGTCTGGAAGCATCACGGTCTTCCACGGTCCATAATCTCAGATAGAGGACCACAATTCGCTTCTCAAGTAATGAAGGATTTGGGCAAAATGCTCAAAATAGACCTCAATATGTCTACAGCCTTCCATGCTCAAACTGATGGACAGACAGAAAGGGTCAATAGAGACCTTCAACAATATCTTCGGCTTTTTACAGCCGAAAAGCAAGACAAATAGACAGAATGGCTTCCCCTGGCACAATTCTCCTATAACAATCACCAGCATTCCGCCACAAAGAAATCTCCATTCAAAGTCACCAAGACTTACGAACCAAGAATGGGTATTGAACCCACAATAACCGAGAACGAATCATCCTTGGCATTTGCACAGGACTTTTCAAAGACGCTTGAGCAAGCTAGAGAATCCCTTGAAAAAGCTCAATCCTCAATGAAGTGGCAAGCTGATAAGCACTGCACCAAGGTTTCCGAAATGAAAGTCGGAGATATGGTCTGGCTTTCAACAGAGAACATTAAACTCAATAGGGCATCCAAGAAACTCACTGAAAGGTGGATTGGTCCCTATGAAATCACAGCATTCACAGGCCCTAATGCTGTCACGCTCAAATTACCATCTACCCTGCGAATTCACCCAACCGTCAACGTTTCAAGGGTTAAACCTTACAAAGAACGCCTTGAAAACCAACCTGTCATTGCCCCAGGACCCGTCGTGGGCACACAAGAAGGACTTCCAGAGTTCGAAGTCAAATACATCGTCAATTCTCGACTTAAAGGATGATCTCTGGAGTACTTGGTACACTGGAAGGGCTATGATGAGGAAGACTGCACGTGGGAACCTCTGAGCCACCTCACAAATGCCAAAGAGGCATTAAAGGACTTTCACTTATCTAACCCAGCGGCACCCCGGAAGCTCAGAATGGTCCAAACGGACTTTGATTCCTTATTTTCCTCTTATGTCAATGTGACAGAGCCCTCCCAGGTTCCCTTTAATCGCCTGGAATGCGATTCATAGGAGGGGGGTAATGTTACAATTTCTCATCTTATCTTATCCTATCAAGTCACATGACCATTATCACGTGACCGTGGGACATGTCACCTGACCAAGTCTAGGTCAAATCCTTTCACTTCATTCACACTCGCTCTAGACCCTTATCTAGCATGCTCGTTTAATCTCCGTTACTCTAGACCCATGACATCACTAATGACATAGTAGCTTAGTCACTTATCTCTGACCTGCCCTAAACCTGTAGAGTAGTATATAAACTGAATGTCATCAACAACCAGACTTCAGTCAAGTCCTGGTTGATTCCCCTAGAACTTCCTCTTGACTCTTAAGCAAGCCTGATTAGTAGTGACCGAAGCCTTAATAGGTCTAGGTTGCCAACACCTCCCCTCTCTAGGTCGGCCGATAGCCCAGAGATAGAAGTCAGTTGCTGGTAATAGGGAACCACGACCATTACATTGAGCTTGCAACAGGAGAGGACAATTCAGGATGATTCTGCTTATAGATATTAGCTATGTATTCCAAGCACATAGAATCAGTCTTCTTTGAAACAAAGATAATGGCAGCAGACATGTTCAGGGTATTCATAAGATGAACTTCAAAGTTGTGATGGTGCTGAGGAAGCTGGTCACCCAGGCAATCAAGGATAGCAATCAAATTGACAACAGCTTTATAAGGATCAGTGAATAAACCACTGATTTGATTGGTGAGGTAGTGAATTGACAAGTTCATTTCTTGGAGGAGCATGGCCTGCATAGCCTGTGGAGTCCTTTGCCCACTAGCTGAGCTGTATTTGGAATTCTCCAAGTGATTGGTCTTGGTACACAAATGTTGGGAGTGCTAGCAAGATGGGGCAATAGAAGGTGAAGAGGTGGAAGTGGGGGGAACATTGTGAGCTGAAAGGGGATAATTGAATTCATCCAGGAACAGCAAAGATATGGGACACTTGCTGGATGATCTGGAGCTAGGGCCCAGCCAAAGCTGTTGAAGAGGGTGAGGAAATTTGTCTGGCCCTGAAGTATCTGTCCCAAGAAAGTTGATGGCTGAGGACATGGAGGCAATGGCATTGGCCATGAGTTGGCCACCAGGGCTGCTGCTCTGTGTCAAGTCTGGGTCCTCTGGGTCAAGTCCAACCGGAGGTCTGATGGGGCTAAGGGGGAAGTAGAGGGTGAGCAGCAGAGGTGGACTGGAGTCCGAGCAGAGGAGCGGAGACAGAGGGGACTTATGAGGACTTGGTGCAGGACTTATATGTCGCACCCTTGTCTAAGTCCAGTCCTCAGATTTCGAAGGACATAGGGGCAGAGGTTCCGGAGAGGAAGAGGAACAGGGGAAGGTGAGGCAAAGGGGATTGGACGAGAGTAGGAGGAGACTTATGTGATATTCATACTGAGGACATACAGAGCAGAGTACAAAGACTTATATACTGAGGAGAAGGGTGACTAATTCTAGGATTGATGCAAGGTGTGAAACAGAGGAGTTCAGGGATAAGGAATAACGGAAATCAAGGGATAAGTGAAACATAGGGATGAGTACAGGGTT
>JBBPKI010001413.1:0-12670 GCA_038089155.1 Nevesoporus exiguus
AGAGTCCAGACTTAACAGTATAATGGAGTTGTCTGGACCAACTGGATAACTCAAAGTCCTGCTGCTGGTAATATACTAGCTCCAAAAAGAAGCTCCAAGCCTTAGCACAAGAGGGGTCAAGGTGTGCCAAAGACATGACTTCTAACAAAGAATGGATGCAGATCGTGTACAAGGTGGATTCAGAGAGCATAGAGGTGCACAAGTGGAGGGAAACAGATGCTGGAGATGGCAGGGTGCACAGAGTGGCAGCAAAGGACATGCAGAGATGGCTGGACGCTGGAGGATGAAAGCAGAGAGAAAATAGAATTGGAGGAAACAGAAAATGAGAACAGAAAGACTGAACTAAAACTGAAAGTAAGGACAGAGTATACAGAGGAAAATGGATATCAAGAAAACAAGAGACAGAAAGCCCTGGAAGGGGGTTGGAGGTGCCTGAAGAGGGCCAGAGAGTGGAGGGCACCAGAAGGTGCCAGGAAGAATGGAGGATGGAGGTCCCTTGAAAAGGACCAGAGTCATACATGAAGTGTACCAGAGTTCAGAGATGAGTACAGTACTAGAAGAGAACAGAAGAGAAGAACAGAAATAGAGGAATGAAAGAAATCAGAGGGCCCCAGAAAGGGGTAGAAGATGCCTGAAATAGGCTAGAAGAATGGAGGTGTATGCCAGATACCAAATAGTCCTGGAAATGGAGGAGATGAATGTATATAAATGTACCCAAAAAGTTGTAAGACCGGAGTAAAGCCAGAGTTAATGGAGGGAAATGGAACAAGTCCAAAATAGAAGAGTGGAAGGCAGAGTGTAGAGATAGAAATGAAGTGAACCGAAGGAAATCCAGAGTTACACCAGAGTTAAGCTAGAGTAAATGGAGGAAAGCAGATGGGCACATGAATGTGCCAGAGGGAAATGAAGTGGCACAGGAATGCACCAAAGGAAACAGAAGCAGAAGGAGTGAACAGAGGTAATGAAAGATAAAGGCAGACAGAGGGAGACCAGAATGGATATAGAGACGAAGATGAAACAAAGAAAAAGTGGAGTTATCCAAAGTTAAACCAACATTGTACCAAAGGGTATCAGAGGTGACTGGAGTCAAAGGAAGATGAAGAAATAAAACTAGACTACATGAAGTGGAAGCAAATACCAGAGTTGGCAGAAGTCTAGAAGGGAAACAGCAGGAGAATGGAAGGATCTGAAAGAGATCAAAACTAACAGAATTATAATGTAGAACAGAGTACTCCAGAGTTAGACTGGAGTCATTGGAGGTGAATGCTGAAGGGGTACAACTAGTACTGGAGTGCTTGAAGACCAAACAGAAAGGACTAAAAGTATCATATCTGTGCCAAACCAGCCATCTCCACCTCCTCCAGCCTCTTCTCTGACCATCTCCAGTCACCTCCATCCCCCTCCAGTCTACCTCTGTCCCCACCACGCATGGAGCTCCTCCAATCGGACCTGCAGCTGTGCTCACTCAGAACCTCCTGGACATTGTCTGCTTTTGTTCTTCCTTTTGTTCTTTTGTCCCTTCTTCATCCCTACTTTACTTACTATCTTCTAGAATATTTTCATATGTTCACTATCTTAGTAAGATAGTATTTTTATCCTGTTTTGTACCCCTCTTGTCCTTCCGTTTGATTTAAGTCCTGTACCTCCTGTATGTACTCCTTAATACAAATATTGAACCAAGTCACCTCTCCCCTCATTTTGTGATCACCCTATCTCCTCCCTGTCAGACTCCTATACCTCCAAAATACACAGACATGAACCTGCTTAGAGGTGCAACACATAAGTCCTACACCAATGTCCTCTTGAGTACCTCTGCTCCAACTCCTCTGTTCAGACCTCCAGCCCATCTCCTACACTAACTCCTCCATTAACCCCTAGAACTCCAAAACTCCAGTTGGACTTGAGTCCAGAGAGACCGGACTTTAACAGAAAGGCAGTGAAGAAGCAATTAGTCCAAGACTGGAGAAAGCAATGGAAATGGAGAAATGGATAAGTGGAAGAACTGAATGAACACAACTCTGGAGGGTGCTGGAGGACACACAGAGGTGTACCAGAAGGGTACTGGATGGTCTGGAAGACAGAGGGGTAAGCAAGCCCATAGACCCTAGAGAAAGATCTCAAGGACAATGTTAAGTCTGGACTCTCCAGACTCAAGTCTGATCAGAGGTCCAGAGATACTGAGGGGTGGTAGACAAGTTCATCTCAAAGTTGGATCAAAGTCCAGAGCAGAGGTGTCAAAGCAGAGAAAGGACATTGGCACAGGAGTTATGTGTCATGCCCTTGAACAGGTCCATGTCCTCATATTTCAGAGGAGCAGAGTTCCGACAGGAGAAGGAGGAGATCACAACAAGAATCAGAAGAGGTGACTAAGTTGATATTTGTGCTAAGGTTACACAACAGAGGTACAGAGGTTTTATACTAAAAGGTAAACAGGGACATTGTCATATCCTATGCCATTCTATCCATCTCTGACTCCTTTGGCCCCACCTCCAGTCATCTCCTGCCAACTCTGGCCAACTCCAGCTGTCTTCATCTCCCTCAGTCCATCTCTGTTCCTCCATGCTTGGAGCTCCCTTCCTCTGCTCAGACCAATGCTGTGCTCAGACTGGCACTTGGTTATACCTGAACCCAGATCTCTTGTATTATGATTACTCATCCTTCATTGTATATTTCTAATACTCCACTCAGAACATAGCTTCTATGCTGCACTCTGGCACACTTACCTTCTGACTCTTAGTATATAATCCCTGTAGACTCCATCATGTAGCTTTAGCATGAATATCAAATTAGTCCACCCTCCTCACTCTCATTGCAATCTCCCTTCTCCTGTTGGACCTCCGATTGGACTTGAGTCTGGAGAGTCCAGACTTAACAGTATATTCATACTCCCTCTTGAGCAGGTCTCCAATCATTCTCATCTTCAATCTCACAACCTCATGACACTTTGTTATGACCTTAGCATGCTCTTTGGTTTATACTGAAACTGAGCATGCACTAATCTCTGTCATTACTCCAAACTCCAACTTCTTCTTTCTGTCCTCTCAATGGCCCCCCCTTCTTCCACCTCTGCATCACCTCCAAACTCTGACCAGACTCTGCCCCCTCAGTGAGTCTTTTCCCTTCCATCCTATATTGCAGACTTCTCCTCCCATGCCCTCTGGTGAGACCACCTCAGACTTTCAAGTCACCTCCTTGGGTTCCTCCATTTGTTAGTTTTAGAACAGCTTGCTTTCTATGATGCTCTGTTGAGTGACTGGAATACAAGCAGCACTTCGTCCAACCCCTACAACAGGAATGCCAAACCTCCTGCACCTCCAGAACCTCTGTTTCCATTTCCATCAACTCTCCTTTGGAGCACACTCTGGAATTGCCACAGCCTCTGGACTTCCTCACCTCTCACTCCCTATCATTGTCACTGCACTAGGTGTGCACATGTATGAGTGATGGCCAAGTCCACCTTGTCTGCCACCTCTGGTCTCTCACTGGGGGAAGGCAAGACACCTCAGAAAGGAAAGTCAGCCTCTGGAATATCTGACCATCCCCCATTCTCAACATCTAACTCCACTACCTCCACCACCTTTGGACCACAAGTCCAAAGCCACCTCCACTCACTCCACTGCCAGCTCTGGCATTCCCAGCCAGCATGGTATTAGACCCACTTTGGGTCCCCCTCTGTTCCCTTCCACAAGTCAATCTGTTTCCCCATAACCATATGATGGTTTGTGTATGGCTGCCACTCTGGCTGCACTGGCCTTGCACTCTGCTTCTCTGAACCTAAGAACCCAAAGTCTGAAGGTAACTGTTCTATGTCTGCTGACTCTGGCCTGTTTGGCCAGTCTGGACATCTGGGTTAGGAATTCCCTTGGGACCTTCCTTTCCCTCCTCTATATCTGCTTCTTCTTTGTTCTGTTTTGTTGTTTTCATTTCAGCTTCCTCATTTTTGCTCTCTACCTGATGATCACAAGCCTGAGGGTAACTCCAATCTAACACTGGTTTGCTCTGGCAACTCTGGAGCCTTCTCTTCTTCTGTTCTCTTCTTTCTCTCCCATTCTGAACTTTAGACTTGGGACTTGCATCGCCCTTGTCTGCACTCCATCCTGGAGCAACCTTTGATGCATTCACTCTTTTCTCTCTGTCTGCTTCATGATAACCTCATGACTTCCCTCTGGGTCCACTTCCAGACCATCTGATCTTCCCTCTGGACCACTTCTGGACAACTCCATTTCACTCTGCCCTCTCCCCACATTCTGCTTGTGTTCCTTCCCTTCATTGCCACCCACTCCAGCAGTCCCTCTGATCCATTTTTGATCACTCTGTCACCTCTGCTTTTCTCTTCTTCATCTCTTTCTGACTATTCATCTGTTTTTCATTGTTGACAGTTCCTGTCAACTCCAACAAACTCCGGCCTACTCTGGAGCACTCTGATTATGCTTCTGTTTCTGTTTCTGTTGTCTATTTCTTTTGTACCCTTCGGTCTCTACCCCTCATAGTTTGGTCCACTTCAGACCATTCCATCCTATTCTTACCCTCTGCTCATGTTTCTCTTTGTTCTCTGTTTGTTTTCATCCTTGACAGTTCCCTGTCAACTCCAATGAACTCTGGTTGACTCTGGACCATTCTGTTGTCTCTCTTCTCCCTTGGGGCAATCCACCTCTATGACCTTCAGGTCAACCTCTTTGGATTCAGTGTTGTTTGTTTTGTTTAGGAACCACACACTCACCTAATAATTGATCTGTTGATTGAATAGGTATAAGAAGCTGCACCTTTGTCTAACACCCTCACAGATTGAATACCAAAAACTCTGCACTCCAGGACTCCATCTGGAATCAATCCTGGGAGTTGCACCTGGATTTGCCCAAGGCCTTAGACCTTTGTGTGGTCACTGTCTGCAGATCTCTGACCAGCTCTATCCAGATTTCTCCCTGCATTAAGGACTGTCCAACCATTGTTCTATTTAGCATTTTCTTTTCATCCTCTATATTTTGATTTGTTCATTTCTGCTATTTGTTTTTCTTTTATTCTTTCTGTTGTGCATTTCTTTGCACTCCATCACCTCCGATTACCTCTGTTACTCTGCTTTTACTCTGCTACAACTCTGATAATTTTTGTTTTCACATTATTTCCCTCCATTCAACTCTGGTGTACTCCTTGGTCAGTCTTTTTTGGCTCCACTCAGGCCTTGAGGGCTTGGCCTTAAAGGGGAGGCACTGCCCCACCTCCACCTATTCATGTTCCCCTCCAACCTCAAGACCCTCAAGTACCTTTGTGGTACTCCTCCAACATTCTTTTGTTCTGCCCCAAAATCTCCAGTATGCTAGTAATACACCTCTGAACCTCTCCAGTCACTCTGGCATTTCCAGAGTTACACCTCCAAAAACCCCTGCTTCAACTCTGTCCTCACCTCTGGTACCCTCAAGGTACATTCCAACCCACTCATGCTCCCTCATCCTCTGGCTCCTTGTTTGGGGTTCCCTGTCTGTCCCCTCCAGACCCTTTTCTAGAGCCTACAGGATTTCCCCTCTGTCTTCCAGACCATCCAGTATCCTTGTGGTACACCCCTTAGTATATAACCCCTGTAGACTCTGTCATGTACCTTTACCACAAATATTGAATTAGTCCACCCTTCTCACTCTTGTCATGATCCCCATTTCCTCCTGTTCAGAACTCCAATCTTCCAAAATATGAGGACACAGACCTGTTCAAGGGCACAACATATAAGTCCTGTGCCAATGTCCTCCTGAGTACCTCTGTTCTGACTCCTCCACTCTGGACTTTGGTCCACCTCCAAGACTAACCAGTCTACTACCCCCTCAGTACCTCCAGACCTCCAATTGGACTTGAGTCTGGAGAGTCTGGACTTAACAAACATCAAGGATGTCAGGGAATAAGTGAGACAGTATGAAGGGTCTTATAAGGGATGGAAAAGGGACGAAGGAAGTGAAGGGAAGTACAAATGAGAATGTACAAAATGATATCCAGGTCCAAAGATAGCTGAGTCCCTGTGTGAGCACAGCCTTGGTCTGAGTGGAGGAGTGGAGCTCTGAATATGGAGTAAGCAGAGGTGGACTGAGGGCAGCAGAGGTGGCTGGAGATGGCCAGAGATAAGGCTGGAGGAGGTGGAGATGGATGGGATGTCATGGATATGACAGACAACTCTAAAAGGAAACCCAGATATAGCCAGATGAGAGGACTGAGGACCTCATCTGAGGAGCCAGAGGAGGGTTGATAAAGTGGGGTTGGATGGAGATGTACCTTGAGGGTACCAGAGGTGAAGATGGAGTTGATGTGAGGAGATCCAGAGTGGTAACTCCAGAGTGGCAGAGATTTCAGAGGGTTTGGATGGAGATGATAGGGTGAGGCAGTGGTGGGTGGTGCCTCCCCTTTCAGGCTAAGCCCTCAAGACCCAAGTGGAGCCTGAGAATGCTGACCACAGAGTAACTACTAGGAAAGCAGAGAAAAAATAAAATAAAACATAGAGGAAATATCAGAAGGACAGAAAGACAAAGGAGACAGCAAAAAATGGAAATTATTGGAGTTATATTGAAGTTAAGTGAAGGTAACTCCAGAGTAATTCAGAGTAAGCAGAGAGAATCAGGGGTATTTCTGGAGTGAATTGGAGTAAGGGAGATGTAACAGAGTGGAAAGAAAGACAAAAAGACAGTGAATAAAAGAGACAAAAAGGTGGAGATTAATAAATGGGACAAAAGCATAGAAGTCCTGAAAGAAGAAATCAATGCCAGAGTTGGCAGGAGGCCAAAAGATTATCTTGGTCAGTCCTAAGTGTGGGGAGAGATGTCCAGAATGTAGCTGGTCAGAGGTCCACATGACAAGACCATGAAGGTCAAAGACCTAAAAGTGAAAACAGCAAAGATGACAATGATGAACTATAAAATGCCATGGATGGCAGGGAGCTAAATGGGACAATCATTGGTCAGTCCTTAAAGTGGGGAGAAATCCAGATGAAGCTGGTTGGAGGTCCACAGACAATGACTGCAGAAGGCCTAATAAGGCCTTAGGTGAATTCTGGAGAGTGCAACTCCTAGGATTAAATTTCCAGATAGAGTCCTGGAGTGTGGAGGTTTGGCATTCTGTCTGTAAGAGTATATTAGACAAAGTTGCAGCCTCTTAAACCCAATGATCAATGGATCATTTACTGGGTGAGCATGTGGTGTCCTATACTAACAAACATCTAGGAACCCAAAGAAATTTGGCATAAAGGCCACAGAGGTGGATTGCCTGAAGGAAGAGAAAATGAGACAAATGGTCTGGAGTGGGCCGGAGTTCATCAGAGTGGTCAGGAGTTGACAAGGGCAGAGACCCAATGTGCCAACAGAGGAAAGGGAGAAGAACAGAAAAGAAAATGGAGTGGCCCAGAATGGACCAGATGTCACCAGAGCAGACAGCACTAGGAGGAAGGTCAGAAACAGAAGATGATGAAAAGGAGAACAGACAACAGAAAACAGAGCAGAGTGAAAGTGGAGTGGTCTCTGGAGTGGACCTGGAGGGAAGATCAGATGGTTTGGAGTGGACCCAGAAGGGAAAGTGTGATGTCATAAGTGGACAGAGATAAGGAGAGGATGTGTCTGGGGGTGCTCCAAAATGAAGCATGGACAAGGGTGACACAAGTCCCAGGTCCAGAAAACAAAACAGAAAGAAACAAAGAGGTGAAAAAAAAAGGGTTGGGAGTTGCTGGAGCAAAGCAGATTTAGAACAGTGTTACCTTCAGATCTGATGTCATAAGGTACAAAGGAGGCAAAGAGAAAGAATGAAGGATTGTTTCAAGAGGTGCTCTAGAAGAGAGTGTAGACAAGGGCAATGTTGTCCCAGGTCTAGAGAATAGAACAGAAGAAAGCCAAAGGAAACAGAGTGGTCTGGAACAGACCAGATGCCACCAGAATGAATGGCACTGAAAAGGTAAGAAATGGAAAGAAAACAGAAGGGGTGCCTCATGAGGTGCTTCTAAAGAGAGCACAGACAAGGGTGATACAGGTTCCAAGTCTGGAAGAACAGAAGGAGAGAGAAAGAAGAAGAAGACAAGGAGACTCCGGAGTTGCTAGAGCAAACCAGGGTTGAAGCAGAGTTACCTTTGGACTTGATGTCTTTGGGTATGGAGGGAGTGGAGTGCGAGCCAGAGCAAGTGGAGTGGCAGCTATTAAACATCACAGCACTGGAGGTGAGGAACAAAATGACCATTGGACTTGTGGTCCTCAGGTACAAGAGGTCAGAGAAGGAAACAAAGGAGAAAAATGAGGAAGCAAAAGTAACAGAATAAGAAGAAGAAAGAAGAGAAGACTCCAGAGTTGCTGGAGCAAACCAGAGTTAGGGCAGAGTTACCTTCAGATTTGTGGTCATCAGGTAAAGAGGAAACAAAGGGTGTTCATCAACTGGTAATGGTGCTCCTTGGAAAGAAGTCTACCATTGTTACCCAGCATTACAACAAAAGGATGAAAAAAGGAAAGAGGGAAAGAAAGGGAAAGAATCAAGGGAAATCTTTTACCCCAATGTCCAAATAGACCAGACATGACTGGAGTTAGTGGACAAGAAACAAAGTTACCTTTGGACTTGTGATCCTTAGGTACAGAGGGACAGCGGAAAAGGGAACAAATAAAAGAAGCTGAAACAGAGGGAGAAAAGGGAAGGAACTGAAGGGGATTCCTTACCCAGATGTCTAGACTGACCAGATAAGCTGAAGTCAGTGGACATCGAATGGAGAAGTGGAGTGAGTGCAAGGCTGGCATCACCAGAGTGGATGGCCACTGCACAAACCATTGCATTGCTGGTGGAGTAAAAGTGAACAAGACAGAGAAACAAAAACAGGAAAAAAGAGAAGAAACAGAAGCAAAAGGAAATGGAGAAAGGAGAGAAGGACCTGAAGAGGGTCCAATACCATATTGTCTGGACTTGCTGGAGTTGGCAGTGGAGAAAGTGAAGTGACCTCCAGACTTGTGGTCCAGAGATGTGGAGTAAGCAGAGTTGTAGATGGAGGGAAGTTGGATGTTGCAGAGTTGACTTTTCTTACTGAGGGTGTCCTGCCTTCCTTTAGTGAAAGGCTGAAGATGGCTGACAAAGTGGACTAGGCCATCCATCTTGCATGTGCATGTGAATGCAGTGGCAATGACAAGGAAATGGGGGGCAACAAATCCAAGAACTGTGGTGATTCCAGAGTGCACTCCAAAGCAAAGGTTCTGGAGGCACAGGAGACTTGGCATTCTGCTTGTGGGGGTTGGATGAAGTGCTGCTTGTGTTCCAATTACTCAACAGAATCTCATGGCAAGCAAGCTATATCCTAAAATCAACAAGGGGGAATCCAAAGAGATGGCTTGAAGGCCAAGGGTTGTCTCACCAGATGGCATGGGAGGGGAAGTCAGTAACAAGAAAGAGAGATGGAAGGGAGGACCCACCAAGGGGGTGGAGTTGGGTCAGAGTTTGGAGGTATGGAGAGATGAAAGATGAGGGGGGCCATTAAGAGGACAGCAAGAAGTTGGAGGTGTAGCATAAGCCAGAGGAAGGTGCATGGTTGGGTTCAGTGTGATCCCAAGAGTGTGCAGAGGTCATAACAAGTGGTCATGATGGCATGAGGTTGGAGGCCCAAGGAATGGAGACCTGCTCAAGTGGTAGCATGAATATACTGTTAAGTCTGGACTCTCCGAACTCAAGTCCAAACAGAGGTCTGGAGGTACTGATGGGGTGGTGGACAAGTTTTTTCAGAGTTGGACCAAAGTCCAGAGTGAAGGAGTCAGAGCAGAGTTACTTAGTAAGGATGTTGGCTGTTAAGTTTGGACTCTCTGGACTCAAGTCCAATCAGAGGTCTGGAGACACGGATGGGATGGTAGACAAATTTGTCTTGGAGTTGGACCAAAGTCTGGAGTGGAGGAGTCAGAGCAGAGGTACTCACTAAGGATGTCAGCACAGAACTTATGTGTCGTGCCCTTGAACAGGTCCATGTCCTTGTATTTTGAAGGAGTGGAGGTCTGATAGAAGGAGAGGATGGAGATTGTGACAAGAGTGAGGAGGGAGGACTAAGATGACATTCATGCTAAGGTTACACAACAAAGGTACAGAGGTTTTAGACTAAAAGGTAAACAGGGACATTAAGGATGTCAGTGTCATATCCATGCCAAACCAACCATCTCTGTCTGCCTCCTCTGGCCCCTTCTCCAACCATCTCTGATCTCCTCTATTCCCTCTAGTCCACCTCCATCCCCACCATGCACAGAGCTCCTCCAATCAGACCTGTGGCTGTGCTTGCTCAGAATTGCCTAGACATTATCCTCATTTGTTTATCCCTTTGTTCTTTGATTCTTGATTGGTCTTTACTTGTAACCCTGATAATCCTTTGACCCCTTACTTTGCTTCTTATCTTCCAGAATATTTTCATGTGTTCTCCATCTTTGTCAAATAAATACTATTTCCATCCCATTTAGTATCTCCTCCACTTACTCTGCCCTATATAACTCCTATGTACCTCCTGTACTATTCCTTAGTATTAATATCAAACCAAGTCACCTCTCCCCTCATTTTGTGATCACCCCATCTCCTCCCTGTCGGACTCCTGTGCTTCTGAAATATGAGGACACAAACCTGCTTAGAGGCATGACACAGAAGTCCTGTGCCAACATCCTCCTGAGTACCTCCGCTCCGACTCCTCTATTTGGACCTCTGGTCCAACTCCTATACTAACTCCTCTGTTAACCTCTAGAACTCCACAACTCCAGTCAGACTTGAGTCCGGAGAGACCAGACTTTAACAGTCAGGGAACAAGTGAGATAATATCAAGGGTTCATAAGGGACAGAGAAAGAATGAAGGAAGTAAGGAGAAGTACAAACGGAAGTGTACGAAAGATATTCAGGTCCAAAGTATAGCCAAGTCCCTGTGCAAGCACAGCCTTGGTCTGAGCATGGAGGAAACAGAGGTGGACTGAGGGTGATGGAGGCGACCAGAGTTGTGATGATGGAGGTGCTTACTGGGCTGAGTCCAAGAATAATGCCATGCAGAGTTATGGCAAAGGTGTCCAGACCAGCTAGGAAACTTGAAATCTTGCCACTGGTGATATGCTATCTCCAAAAAGAGACTCTTAGCCTCAGTGCGAGAGGGGTCAGGGCATGCCTTTGGCATGACTCCTGATGCGGATGGATGCAGACAGTGCATGAGGTGGATTTGGAGAGCATGGAGGGTGCATGAGCAGAGTGGAACAGATACTGAAGATGGCAGAGTGTGTGGAGTGGCAGTGGAGGACATGTGGGGGTGGCATACAGAGGAAAAATATATGCAGAGGAAACAAAAGACAGAGAGCCCTGGAAGGGGGTCGGAGGTGCCTGGAGGGGGCCAAAGAGCAGAGGGCACTAGAGAGTGCCAGGGAGGACAGAGAATGGAGGTCCCTGGAGAAGGACTGGGGTTGTACATGGAGTGTACTAAAGTTTTTGGAGTAAAGTAACAGAGTAGAATGGAAACAAAGATGAAGGAGGAATGAAAGAAGTCTGAGGGCCCTGGAGAGGGTTCAGAAGTGCTTAGAGTGAGCTGGAGAGATAGAGGTGTATGTGTAGAGTTTCAAAGGGAGTTGAAAATGCCCAGAGTGGGCCAGAGGACCAGAGGGTTCTGAAGATGGCAGAAACAAAGGTACAAAATGTACCTGAAAGGTTGGAAAAATGGAGTAAGCTGGAGTTAATGAAAGGGAAAGGAACAGGTCCAGAATGAAAGAAATGACAAACAGAGTGTAGAAATGGAAATCAAGTAAACCAGAGAAAATCCAGAGTTACACTGGAGTTAAGCTGGAGTAAATAGAGGGAAATGGAGTGGCACAGGAATGCACCAAAGGAAACAGAAAGCAGAAGGAGTGAACAGAGGAAATGCAAGATAGAGAGCAGATGGAGGGAGACCAGAATGGATATAGAGATGAAGATGAGACAGAGAAAAAGTGGAGTTAACTGGAGTTAATCTGGAGTTGTACATGGGGTACTGGAGGTGAGTGAAGCAAAAGAAAAACCAGAGAATAAGACTGGACTGTACAGGGGGTGAAAGAAAACACCTAATTGACAAAAAGTCAGAAGGAAAAACAGTAGGATAATAGATGGAGAATGGAAGGCCCTGAAAGAGTCAGAAGTAACATATTTATAATGTAGAACAGAGTATTTCAGAGTTAGACTGGAGGTATTGAGGTGAACACCAGGAAGTATGACTAGTACTGGAGTGCTTGAAGACAGAACAGAAAAGGACTGAAAAGCGATGAAGAAGCCATTAGTCCAAAACTGGAGAAAGCAATGGAAATGGAGGAATGGAAAAGTGGAAGAGCTGAATGAGCATAACTCTGGAGGGTGCCAAAGTACAGACAGAGGTGTACCACAAGGGTACCAGATGGTCTGGAAGATGAAGAAAACACCTGTAGGCCCTAGAAGATAGGCTGGAGGAGAATGCTAATAGGGAACCCAGATAGAGCCAGATGAGAGGAGTGAGGACCTTATCTGAGGAGCTACAGGAGGGTTGGGCAGAGGTGTATCTCGGAGTTGAGAGCAGAGTTAGAGCAGAAGCTCCAGAGAGAAGACTCAGATGGTATAGAGGAGTGCAAAAAAGGGCAGAGGTGATAGGGTGAGGTGGTGGGGGGTGGTGCCTCCCCCTTAAGGCCAAGCCCTCAAGGCCCAAGAGGAGCCTGAGAATGCTGACCATGGAGTACAT
>JBBPKI010001414.1:0-12661 GCA_038089155.1 Nevesoporus exiguus
GAACCCGTTGTATTGGACAAATTTGGGAAGCATCGCGCCCACTCAGGGTGGAGTGCAAACGCTCAACGTTAACTCTGAAACACAGGGGCTTTGGGGTGTTTCGCAGTAGATGTCCGCAGCGGGGCCATGCGGCCTTTCGAACCCGTTGATAAGCTCTGAGATCGCTCGTAAAGTTCCCTCTATCCACAGGCCTCCATGCAGGCTGGCCTTAATCAGCAGGGCGTCGTCCCCACTCAGGGTTCAGGAAGGATGGGGTTTAGTTACTCTTAGGACTGTATCACACCTGTGAGCCAATTGTTCTTACGGTCCAAGGATATGGAGGAACGATTTGAAGGGACTGATCCGCCGATGAATAAAAGAGTCTACGGCTATAGTGGCGCCAGGTAGCAACAGATACCATCAGAACCCACTACCCAATCTACGCAAGGGTAGTGGCACGCCGGGAACGTTCCGAGCTGCAGGTTACTAGCTGCGTTAGCAGATATGTGTCCTGACGAGACTCGTGTGAGTGGGCCAAATTATGGATCAGATAAGCAGCTCGCCTCATCGATGGCCGCGGCCGGCTCCTCCCAGCGAGTCAACAAGTCCCTGATATCCGCAGGTAAACGATAATTGCTCACCCAAGTACGCTACAAACGAACTTCCTGCTACTCCATGGGTGCACAAGGGAAGTTTGCAGCATATCGATGATGTCAGATTGTTATGCGAGTTGAACTTGTTCGCCCTCCATATTTACGGCGCAGGAATACCATCGAAGATGATGCCAAGATTGTGCTATGCAAGTCGCGCGGCGATGTCAGCTTGGCCATAAAGAACCGCTAAAAGCCTGACTGTTTTAAGGCTCAAACTTCCAGTGGCCGTCCTGATGACCGAATTGGGGTATTGTTTGGCAAAGGCATTGGATCCAAACAACCGCCCGCTGCAACCCCCCGTGTCGACGGTGTAGCAAAAAGCTTTATAAGCCCATGACCGGCGATGTCCCAATTTGAAAATGGATCAGTTGGCAAAAAAGTCAAGTTTGGCTCTCGAACTCTCGATCGATTTGCATTTACCGACGCACACGACATAAAATATGCCCTGCGCACTACCCAGGATCCAAGTGTGCTCTCTAGAGGTCCGTGGTTAGCTTATGACGATCGTCTCGCTACTCAGTAACTCAAATAGCCATCCTTGCGCTGCGGTCAAAGTTATCTATGAAACCAAGTGAATCCATAGCTTCAGATGATGAACGTCTCTCTCTGGCCAAATTTTGGATCGAAAGCTCACCTGCCGCTCAAGACCTCTTTGATGTTTGGGGGAAAGTACACGAAGTTCGTCTCAATTTTAATGTTATTCCGTGAACTAAGACATTCTAGACGTCGACACAAGTCCTTGTCATGTCGCTACTGTCTTCTTTACTTTCGCTATTTTCGTGCCACCTCCCAGATCACTCCTACGGCATTCCCATTATCAAGATGGCCCTTTCTTCGCAGTGGTTACGAAAATTAAATTCTTATATCAACGGCAGCCATAACGAGCAGATCCTCGCTACACTCAAACTTTTCAGTACTCTTTCAACATTCGGCAGTGGACGGGAACGCAAGTCGGTCTTTGAAGTCTTTCCATGGGATAACAAGGTATGATCGACCCGTTACCTGTATTTTCTTGCCCTACGGTGACTTATGTGATGCAGAGTCTACCCAAGTTGCTTCGCATGCGTCGAAGGGGAAAGGAAAGTGAAAGGGACGACATTCTCGTCCGACCTGGTAAGTCTCAGTCCAAATACCAACTCAACTCTCCCTCAACATGGCAAGGAAGATATTCGAACATACTACATCTTATTTATCTTATCTATGGTCGACCATGATACAGCGCCATCTATCAAGGCAATGTTCCTGGAACAACACTCCGAGGTGTTCGTGAGTATTTTCAAGGGTCTTGCTCAGGACCACTGCACTGTTATACAGAAAGTTCTCCAAATTAGTTGGGATGGCATATGGTCGGATCCGAAAATCAAAAGGACTACGAAGCTAGGTTTGTTCAACGAAGCAACCATCTCCCACGTGAGTTTTGTACGCTGGTACTAGTCACGTATTCTAAGAATGTGTTAGCTACTGAAACTGTACGATCGTGCTGCTGCCGAAAGCCCGGGAGGAGAGCATGTCCCAGCCGATGTTGTTCATCACTTCCTCTTGGCTATATGCACGCATCCCGGACAAGGCATTTGCTTTAGAGACCGTGGATGGTATCCTCGCCAAACTGACGAGGATGGTGTCACCGACCAAGAAGACTTCAATGGTACCCGACAGAAAGGTGCTTATGCTGGCAAGATATACAATAAAATCTTGGCAAATGTATTACGAGTATTGAAAGTGAATGAAGATCCTCGGCAACAAGAACTGGCTCTGAAGATAACTGCGGCATCTCCAGAGCTGGTTGCCGGGTTTGTACGGCGTCAATCCTAAGACCAAGTGTAATTGACATCCGCATAGGTACTGGTCTGCGGCTTCGCTCACCCTCGAACCGCGACTCTCTTCAAAATGGATTGCCAATATTTCTTTTGCGGGGCAGGTCCTCTCTCAAGCTGTCCCCGTCCATTCGTTTTTCCTATCAGGCAGCGACGAGCTTTATAACCCTACGCCCCCGCCAATTTCAATCATCATGGAGAACCTACTTCCCTCAGTGGGCACGAAAGCACTGTTTACGAGAGGGTTGCAGGCTGCTTCAACTGCAATCGTTCAGCACTGTACCGCCCTTGCACTGGCTAAGTGCCTGCAAAAGTTCGCCGAAGTGATACGAGTATTTAGGATGATAGGATCTGCTCTGGAGGAAGATGAGGAGGAGGGCCAATGGAGTCGTCAGCGAAGAGAAGTCGAAAAGGAAGCAAGACGACGTGTGCCGGAGTTTCAAGTCATCGTCGCGTTCTCGCAGCAATGGTTAACTTCTGCAAACACGACCCAGCACGCCTTGCTAAGCGAGAGCTCTCAGAGACTCCTTTGGCTCTACCAAGAATGCTTGCCAGATGTTGTCGCTGAGGCCAAGTTCGAGGTCGGCAAGCTAGTTTTGAATCTGGTTGAAGGATCATTGGCCTCACTTTCAAGCGACCACGAAGACGGCCCAACCGAACAGGAAGACCAGCGGAAAGAGGCTTCTGCTGCACTGCAGAGCGTAAAGCATCTGCATGTCCTCCGTCTACTAAATGGAAGTGACCAGTTCGCCTGGGCCGGCAAGGTTGGTGAGTGAAACTATCCTATAATGTCATTGTTTGATGTAGATGTTCGCCCCCCCCAGCCTCGTCGTCTCACACATATTTTTATGTCCTCCTGAAAACGTTTTGCAATACTCGAGTGCCTGCTCTTCGTGCAACATTGAAGGAGCTTCTGCAGCACGTTCTTTCAGAGAGCATATTATTTCAAGAGGATCCGAACGAAGTAGAGATATGGCTTTCTGTCCTACCATTACACTTCGTACGCAGGGGACAAGGTGCCGAAGCACCCGATGGTGCACCTCTTACAGATGAGGTCCACGCCACTGTAGCCTTCCTGGACGACAGTGTCCAGCGGTGTCTCAAAACACCGTACCGTTACATGGAGGCAATGTCCACCCTTGTGCAGTCTTCCAACCCCAATATGCACGGTGGAGAATTGTTTGCTAGCCCTTTACTCATGACGGTACTTGAGCAAGTCGTCGCGAAAGTGAGTGGGCAATTGATTACGCCCTCTGATACGCTTGCTGTTTTCACGCTCGTTCGACGATTACTGGTCATGCTGGCGGCCAAGCAAGACGATCCAGAATATCACAGCCTCCTCGCGGTGCTTGACCAGCTGGACGACAGCGTGGCTAACGGACGGCCATTCCCAAATTATCCGAGCATCTGTTTTGGCATCAGACGGGAATTGTCCATTGCGCGAGCCTGCCTTCGTCACCTACGGGACGACAACACTCATGGAGCAATCGGGGGCCCGAGTGACAGAGCGATCGTGACTTTCCTCGATTGTATTGAACAACTCCCCGTCCGTGAGTCCCGTTTCTCGATATGCAAAATACTTACACCACTGCTGACCTTACTGCAATCCTGGTTGCGCATCTAGCCCCGTTGGAGACCGCTCGCATGACAGGCGCGTTTGAATTGGTGGACTGGCTTCGTTTAGTAGATGTCAAGCCCTCTCCCGCCGATTTATCTCGTCTTGCCTTCGTTGTTCGGCGATTCTACGAACCCGCACTTTGGGCGCTCGTAGACTACCTCCATCCCTCCGACGGCCACTTATGGGCATCGGGGATTTTAGAGCTATTACCTTGCCGGTAAGTGACTGTATTTACCTTCTTTGGTCGTATCGTGAATGACACTGGAAGGTCTCTAATCGATGGCGCGTTCGGCTGCTTATACTTCCGCTGCGCCCTTCCGCAACTTCAGGATCGACAGATACGGTGTATGCTCTTGACAGCGCTCTATACGGGATCGACGACGCTCGTTCATCTCGAGAACGCGATCGGTCTTATCACCCGCAGCATCACTGTCTCAGCGGGTCGCCATGACCTTACGGCCTCGCTGCTCTCACTCTTGTCCGATATACTAGTGACGGCAAGAGGCCCTATGAGCGAGAAAGACCAACGACGACTAAAGGCAACCGTTATCCGGTCTAATGCTATTCAAGGACTATTCCTGTCACAGGACACTGCGGCTGAAGTCTGTGAAGGTGTGATCCTAAGTTAATCGATGTTTTTTTTTAGCCAATAACTTGCTTCGCAGCCATTCGGGAGTTCCTTGCATCGTCTTTCGAGCCTACGAACTCTGAGGATCAGACGCTGCTATCGTACATTGGTTCTCATTGGGCAGAAAAAATGACAGAGTTTCCCTCTTCCGGTCGGTTCGACGAGGCGAGTAGTGCTTTTTAACCTCGACCCTAGGGAGAAATCTAATATCTCCCGCATAAGTTGAAGTATGCGCAACCTTGGATCAAGTTCATGAGTACCGAGGAATTACTCGCTGGCGTCACTCTAATTCGAGCCAACTTCGGACAACAAAGTTCGATGCAAAGTTCGATGGCTTGTGACATATTAGAAGACATTCTTGGCGCCCTGCAGTCTAAGACTCCCCGAGGTTCCATTCCGAAGATCTCAGTGTCGGAGCTCTTGGAATTGCAGGCCCTGCTTCCTAGGTCTGCTTTACTGGAGGACATGTTCTCAGTAGCGCTCGTATCACGGCTCCCTTTAGGGTTCGATGGTCATATTGATCTCGTCGAAGAACAGCCTCTTGCTACCATGCTTTCAGGAGCCGAATTTAGTCGCATAGGTGAACTTCGGCACCTCCCACTTGACTTGGTATCTGGACTACTTGAGAAAGAAACGTGGACCGAGTCCACGGGGAGTACCATTATCGCTTTGCTGTACTCGAGCCCTGCCTGTTTACAAGCCTACGTGACCTGGCTGAACAGCAAACGATGGACTCGAGTGAGCATCCACATGTTCGCCCGGGTTTTTGCGACCTTCCTTGACTGCACCTCGTTGGCAAGTGGAGACCTATCAGATGTGAACGACGACGTTCTCCATGCTTTGTTAGATCAGCTCTTTCCGCGCAAGCTGCAGCACAGTTCTCGCCTCACGCGACGACTCGTGAGTATATGCAAGATCCTGGAGCTTTCAGGTACTCGGGCACCTCGACTCGTGTCTGCGTTGGAGAAGCACATACAGGGTGTCCCCATCATGGATCTTGCGTTCGAACTGACGTTTCTCGCACGCAAGCTCGTCGGGCTACATGGTTGCGGGCCTCTCACGACGAGTATTGTAGATCATGCCTTGCAGTGGGCTGTTCGACACCTTTCCGGCGATACTGCAGACTCGGAAGATTCCAGCATGGCCCTCGAGAATCTCAGTAAGTGGTCAAGAGAACTGTTACGTTTATTACTGATCGACCAATTAACGCAGAGCATGTCACAATGCGGGAGGAGTCGCTCAAGCCGCATTTGGTGGAACCATTATTGACCACCTTGATCCGGCATCACCTCTCAGATGCAAGCCGGCTTGAACTCGCTGTTGTGCTGGCAAACAAAGCGCCGCTGAAGGTGAGCATGAATATGTTCCATGTCCAATGGCCAATCTCATGGTTTTGCCGCGCTTGCAGCCTGTCGTCGTTAACCGACTCTTGCAAAATATCCTTCAGCATCACCATTTCGTCGCGACTTGCAAGCATGGCAGTCCGTCCAAGAGGAATCAACTTACGCGTCTGCTCGATGCACTCTTCCGGCTCCATCCAGCGAACACCTGCCAGCCTTCACACATTGAACCACTCTTTCAGGTCTATGGAGGGACGATGTTTCTACCCGACAGACGGCTCCTATCTATCATGAGGCTATTTGAGGCAGAGAAGCGCACATCTTTGTCTGCATTATTCTCCCGGTGGTCTCCGTCTCTAGACGTGACTGTGTCCAATGTGCTCGAAGTCGTCCAAAATTTCGATCCTGTTTATATGCTTCGCTCGTGTCTCTCATTCCCTTCATGGAGGCGATTGGGGGAGGAGAAGGGTGCGAAGGATGATCCCGCGGATGATTCAATGTACGACCCGTTGATGGCGATCGCGTTGTCTGCGCAGATGCTTGTAGAGTGTCCTCCCACAACGCCGTTAGGCTGGGTCAAGGTCTTTCGGAGCAACGTCATTTGCCTGCTCATCCGATGCCTCTCCTCAAAAGATCCCAACATACGCGAGACAGCTCTCTGTCAAATTGCGAGTGTCTGGGAGAGTGTGCAGGTGAGTCACAACAAAGAACGACTCTATCGATGGTTTCTGACCTCTCACGGCAGAAATATAACATGCACGAAACGCCTCAAGTTATCTACGTGTTTCGTTTGCTCAAGAACACGCTGAATCCGCCCGCAGACGACGGGAACCCACCACGACGACTTCCAACATATACGACCCTCATCATACTACACGCGCTTCGTGGTATATTTTATCCGTCGAACTTCATCTACCCACGTACCGCGCGCTTCCTGCTCCAGCGCCCTGAACTCGATGTATCCGACGTACCGATGTTATTCGGCATGCTCTACAGCAACTCGGACGATTGGAAGAAGGAACGTGGTTGGATGTTGAAAATGCTGGGGGATGGGATGGTGAGCACCGACGATTGGAAGGTACTAAAGCGGCGACACACGTGGGATCTGGTCGCCAGCCTCTTCCAAAGCTCAAAGAACGACACCGCCGTTCGCGCTGGTATCTTGGAGGTCAGCCGTGCGTTTCTATCAGGTCATCCGGCTAACGGTTCCTTGGGTGGAACGAAACAGATACTAGCGAACCTGACGTGCAACGCGCAAGCATGTACTTCCCTCGTCCTCAAGTCGTCCCTCTTGTCGTGGATCGAGATGCAGATGGGGGACAACTCAAGCAAGGAATCGATGGCTTGGCTTCGCATCTTGGAAAACGTCCTCGTCGTAGTCGACACCTCCAAGCTGACCCGTGCTACAGGAGACCAATGGTGCTCGACCATTTGTCGATGCCTGTCTTCTCTCCTACGGAACAAAGGTACAGTCCATCCCTCTCCCTCGCTTCAGGTCACCCGCGAACATGCCCCACAGACAAGGAGATAGCCACCCTGCGACAGGCCGCCGCGGTCGCCCTCCGACTGAGTCTCATCCCGGGCATACCAACCCGCTCCCTCCACAGCGTCCTCGCGCGCGCCGTCGAGTGCCTGCTGCACCTCGAACCCGCCATCATGCTCCATCGATCGCTGTCGCCGTATCCCGTCGAACACGACGATGTACACCCCCGCGCGCTCGCGCTGCCGCCTCATCGTGCGCACGGGCTGCAGGACGTACCGACAACGGTGGACCCGCTCCGGACGTGGGGCGAGAGCGTGGAGGCGCTTTGGCGAGTTGCCATGGCGTTGGACGACAGAAACGGGACGCGTGCGTGGGCGATGTTGACGAGGCGGCTGGTCGTGTGGAGGGCACTCGTTGGAGAGGAGGCGTGTCAGGTCGGTGAGTGGGCGAGGAAGGAGGTCGTACTTGCGTTGGGTGCCATGACGTGATGGGGGCTTATCTCGCATGCTCGTTATCTCGAGCTATTACTATTTCGTCAGCCAATACTGCTACTGCTACTGCGCCCTTGGCGCAATAAAGGAAGTCATGGGCATAGAAGAAGTTGACCTTGTCACGCAGTAAGATCAATCGCACTATTCTCAATACGATCTTCGAGCGAAGTGCGTACGCGTCCAAAATTAGGTTGAATGAGAGACCAGGTCCCTACAGTGTGCTAATTTCAATGATACCCTAATTCCATGTTCATTCATCGCCAGCGCTGTCGTCATCGGACGAGTCTTCCTGAGCTGGAACACCTCCCCAGAGCCGATTAAGAAGGTTACGCACGACGCGGATGGGCATCGGCTACAGAAGCATTGCGATTCAGCGACAGAATCCCGGCGATAACGGACGATCTGAAACACTCACGGCGACGTCTTCCTCTTCCTCCTCCTCTTCCTCCTCCTCTTCTTCTTCCTCGGGATCCACCCCATCTTGATGGCCCAGCTGAGCACGGGGTACGTCATCCATGTCACCCCAATCTCCCGCATCCAAAAACACCTCGACGTCTTCTCCTGGCATCTCCCCAGGCATCGCTCCCCGGCCTGCCAACCCAAGCTGTGCCTGTACGCCCGCGGCACCATCTACCTCACGCATCATCTCGGCAGCGATCATGAATTCCTGCAACGCATCCTCTGGCATGTTGACCATCATCTGCACGAACTCGACCACGCCGCCTGGCACCTGCGCAGCCATCCACGGGTTCTGGTCGAAAAAGGCGATAATCTGTCCGCGGGTGGCAGCGTCGGGGATCAATCGGGCGAGGAGTCGCTCTTCGGCTTGAGTGCGTCTCCGGGAACGGGCGGTACCGAGCGCGAATGGGTCCTCGGAGCCAGCGAAGAAGGCGGTGTCGTAGAGCGAGACAGAAGAAGGTGGAGGGAGAGGGTCGCAAGCAAGGTGTCTGCCCTGAGTGACGTCAGGTGGTATGAAGGCGGTTAAAGCGCGATTTTGGGGCTGAGCGTGGGTTTGTTCGAGAACAAAGATGTGGCGGTAGATCGAGTGTCGCAGGGTGAGGGAAGAAAAGGTACGGAGAAATCGTTCGCGGATCGGGTGCTTGCGCTGTGTAGACAGTGTCGTTAGAAGGGAGCTTGATGTGCTCGAAAGCCATGAGGCGAGGCCGGAAGACCTCCAGAGCGGGGAAGAGCGTTGCGCGTAGAGATGAGAGAGGAGATGGAGGATGCTTTCTTCCGGAGACATGCCTCTGAAGTACCGTTAGCTTGCGGTGAGCCGGAAAAAGGTAAGACCTACATTCCATCTGTATGAATACGGAATGACTTGTGACCGCGCACCTCTGCAGAGAGTGAAATCTCGCACTTATCAGCCAGGAGAGGAACTATCGACGGAAATCCGAGAATTGCTTCCCGGAGTGCTTCAGTGCTCTCCTCCTCGAAATCCTGACGGAAAGTGTTTAGATCTATAGTCTAAAGACTAATAAGAGATGGATACCTCGCCCAGCTCTTTCTTCTCTTCCTCCTTTGCTCTCAGGACCAGCGCTCTTGCATACGACCAACCAGGCAATACGCTTGGATCCATATACTCGGCCGAATCGTCATAAGACGCGCTCCGATAAACAGACCATACGTCCAGCAGCCAATCACCCAAACCTGCCTTCACGCATAGGTAATCGAGATGCAGGTAGACGCCGTGGGGATCTGACAGGGGTTCGAGAGATATGAGTAGTCTTGCGTGCTCAAATGCTGTTCTGGGACAACCGCGACGCTGTAGATCTCTGGACATGGCGTGAGCGCTCATTCAGAGTAACGAGGATCTATGAGCTCGCTCACATAACTTGTCGGTGAATAGCAAGGAAGAATGGTCGATTCTCTACACGGTCGAAGTCAAGCCTGTTGTTTCCGCTCGTGAAACTGAATGCGCCGAGGAAGGCACGCTCATAGGCATAAAGGGCTCGTGAGACATAGTCCACAGCCTGACTGTACTCTGAGGGATTGGTTATCTAAATGGGACTAGGTAGATAAAACGTGCTGTTTGATGCACCTTCACGATGTCGATATACTTCTGCGAGTTGGAGTAGCGTATCTGCATGCCAAGGCATTCTCTGCAGAACCTGCCATAGTGTTTCGGGGTCTACACGGGCCTTTGTTATGATGAATGACCGATCGCGATGCATATATGCACCTACCGCCGGTCATGACTGCTTGCATGAATGTCTTCGTGACGCCCTTGTAACGCTTGCTATACTCGACTGTCCACCACTTTCCAGGGCCAGCTGGACCCCGGTTCACCCTCCTAGCAGTCTCCTCTTCCGTCAGTGGTCGAGCCGACAGACCCTCTCGTTGCTTGATCATCCCCCAGGATGGTTGCGGGCGAGTCAGCTGGGAACGCTGTGTCTGTAGTTGTACTCCACGACGCTTTTTTGGAGATGGGGAAGATGTAGCAGCCTGAGCAGCTGTAACAGCCTTGGAACCGAAGAACTTTTTGAGCTCTGTCTCTGCGTCAAGGTGGGAGACAAAGACAGAGAAAAGGGCGGAAAGTTTCGTCGCTCGAGAGTCAGTAGAGGTACTCGGTGCGATGCGTTGAAGGTCTGGGTACCTGGAGAACTACATGAGACGGCAGGGAGACTGAAATGGACGCGACGCACTTGATGGAGAGTTCCTCGAGGGCTTTG
Organism: Nevesoporus exiguus; assembly: GCA_038089155.1. NCBI lineage: Eukaryota > Fungi > Basidiomycota > Agaricomycetes > Boletales > Boletaceae > Nevesoporus > Nevesoporus exiguus. The sequence goes on from JBBPKI010001414.1 coordinate 10,679, forward strand.
TCCAAGTCATCTTTATCATCCTTCTTCTTGTCTTTGGCTTTGGACTTCTTCGGACCAGGTTTGGACTGCAAAGGTGCTCGTGGTGGGGTGGCAGCGGGTTTCACCGCATGCGTACCATCCTCGTCGTGAGATGGGGTGGCCGCCTTTTTCTTTTTCTTCCTCGCCTACACACCTGAGTCATGAGATCCGTCGTGCAGGCAATGATTCGATCTCATACCTTGCGAGACCTGACGGGTTTCGCATCGTCCTCATCCTCGACCTCCGCAGCTTCCTGCTCGTCCTCTGGCGTGAAAAGCTGGGTTCATTGTCACGATATCTACCCATCAGCCTCCGGATGAGACTCACTGCTGCGAACCCGGTCTTTGCAGGCACCACTGACTCTTCCTCGGTGGATTCGTGTGGATCGGTGTTTGGGGATGCGTGGGAGGGTTTGCTACTGGCGAGCGCGAGGAGTTCTTCCTGTTCTCGTTGTTGCCGTCTACTCGGTCTTGGTGCCATGTTCACCGCACCCGTTGGTTCATTCGATCCTTGTGTCCGTCGCCTTTGGCGTATGTGGTGATAACAAGGCTCATCTAAGCAACTGCCACCGCGGCGAGTCAGAGCGTCGGTATGTTCCACTTCCGATGTTTACAAGTCTACTGCATCAAATTCGAGCCGTTCAGTATCACCCGATTGCGGTCACATCGGCACGGGTCCATCATTTGAGTGACTGAGCTGCCATGCTGAAGACTGTCCGCGTCTTAGACGTGGTCGCCGTCTCTCTCTTCACATGGACGCTCATCCGTCTGGCCCGAGCCGCCCACCGTTGCGCTCGAACCACACGTCTCAATGGGCCTCCCTCCAAGAACCTCATACTAGGCTTTCCCGAGTTCTTCTCGGCTCCAGACAGTCCAGAAGTCTATGAGGCATGGGCCGAGGAATACGGAGCTGCATACCAACTTCCATCAGTCCTGGGAACCACGCGCATAATTCTATGCGATCCGAAAGCGATCGCTCACTTTTATGCCAAGGAGACTACGACATACACGGTGACGCCACTTGGAAAGTTTCTAACTGACATTGTGGTATGTGTTATGGAACTGTCATTGATAGGCCATCTTTTGATCTGCGATAGGCTGGGAAGGATAGTCTGTTGACTTCGCATGGAGATGTACACAAACGGTCTGCTTGCTCTCTAAGCTATCCTTGGGGCTTTGCAGTTGCTGACTGACTATTTGTAGTCTCCGAAAATCACTGACTCCCGCATTCAGCGTTGCGGCCATTCGAAAGTTATTACCGATTTTTTACGACTCTGCATACAAGGTGAACCTTGGTTTCTTCATTCCTCCAACACGTCGCAAACGCATGAGCACAGACCAAAGCTGCCTGGGATGACATACTCCAGGATAGCCCGGATGGCGCAGCTATCGATGTTCAGGAATGGTTCGTGACATTCAGTGGTTGCTTTTTGATGCAGGTCTCATTTGATGATGTACATGATAAGGATGAGCCATATATCGTAGGTCCGCCGTCGACGTCTGGATATCTACGTCTAAAACAATCCGGAGTCTGGACACGATTGGCATCGCCGGGTTCTCGCACGACTTCGCCTCTCTTAAAGGGGAAAAATCCGTCGTTGCCGCTGCCTTTGAGGAAATGAGCAACACTCAACCGTCCCCAATCTTCGACTACCTGTTCCTCTTTGCGCATCTGTTCCCATGGATGCTGAACTTGCCAAATCCTCGAACGAAGTTATCAAAGATGTTGCATGATAGTACGAGCGTAATATCTGCTCAACTGTTCGCAAAGATGAAGAAGGAGAAGGAGAAGGGTCTAGTGGAGGAAGAACAAGACAAGTCCATCATCGGCCTGTTAAGTAAGTGTCCTGGATGATGGCTTTGCGACTTGAATGACGGAATGCACCAGTCAAGGCAGAGAGCACCGATTCGGCACTTCATTTGACACCTGAAGAGGTTGTCGCACAGGTAAATGCAGGATATAAAC
>JBBPKI010001415.1:0-12661 GCA_038089155.1 Nevesoporus exiguus
GGAACCAAAGGAAGCCAGGGCTATCAAAGGCATGGACTTCAAACAAATGAAAGCATACTTCTTTGACCTCCATGATATGGAGATAAAGAAGCAGGGAAAAGGCTATGGCAACTGAGAAATCTGGGACCTCAGAAGCCAAAAGAAAACACATTAAATACAAAAAATAGTTTTTCTTCTCTTCCTCCATATGTACAATATGGACAGGATTTTAATGATGATTCTACCACATGCTACTCTTCTGATTCAGAACCCACATTGCCTATTTATAGGGTTCACTTACCTACCACCAAGACCAGGTCTCCAAGAAGCAACTGTGATATAGCACTTAGCGCTGAAGGTTCTTCTAAGGAGCTTGCTGCACCGGAATGTAGGCTTCATTTGGTCAAAGAAAGCAAAAAAAATATCTATGAGGATAGTTCCCCAGAACAAATTCTCTTGCAAAACACCAAGGTGCAATACAAAATTCTCATGAACATCTCAATTGCACACCCCACTACCAAGCACAAAAGATATGAGTGCAAGGCCTTTTTGGATAGTGGAGCAAATGGAGTCTTTATGGACAAAAAATGGGCCAAACAAGTAAAGTTACCATTGCAAAAGATGGAAAGAGAAACTCCAGTCTTTAATGTCAATGTGTCAATGGGACCAAGAACTCTGCTGGAAGCATTATGCATCAAGCAGAGATCATTCTAGACTATCAAGGTCACTGTGAATGCCTAATTGCAGAAGTCACTAATTTAGGCAAGAATAATACGATCCTGGGTTACACATGGCTGGCAAAATATAACCCAACCATCGACTGGACCAAAGGAGAGATAAAGATGGCAAGGTGCCCAAGGTCATGTTATATGCTCTCAGACCAAGGCACACAGTTGGCTAAAGAGGAAGAAGAAGAACTGAAGCATGCTTCAACCATACATCAGTTCATTAAAAACCTTGAAATACCCAAGAAAAAGGAGCCAACATTAGAAGAAATGGTTCCACGAGAGTACCATCAATTCCTTGATGTCTTCAGCAAAAAGGAGTCAGAATGACTTCCTTTACAAAAGCCTTTGGATCATGAGATAAAGCTAAAGCCTGGCTTTCAACCCAAAAAGGCTAAGATATTCCCCATGAATAAGAATAAAATGGAAGAGCTCAAAGGGTTTATTGAAGAACAAACAAAGAAATGGTACATTTGCCTGTCAAGATCACCACAGACTTCACCGGTGTTCTTGATCCCAAAGAAAGACAGCAAAAAATGACTCATCCAAGACTATCAGTATCTCAACAAATGGATGGTCAAAAATAACTATCCCCTGCTGTTAATGAGTCAATTGGTAGATATGCTTCAAGGAGCCAAGTTATCCATGAAGCTAGATCTATGATGGGGATACAATAATGTACAAAGAAAAGAAGGAGACAAATGGAAGGCCACATTTGTCTCACACACTGGAGCATATGAACCTTTGGTCATGTTCTTTGGACAGTGCAATGCACTGGCAACCTTTCAGCAAATGATGAATGAAATCTTTGCTGATATGGATAGAGTCATCATAGTATACATCAATGACATAATGATATTCACTAAAACTGACAATGAAGGAGAACATGACAAAATCATTGCAGAAGTTCTAAAGCAGTTAAAGGAACATGACCTATTCCTGAAATCTAAAAAATGCTTTTTCAAGCAGAAAGAGGTTGAATTCCTCAGAATGGTAGTGAACACTGAAGGAATCAAAATGGAGAAAGGAAAGGTGAAAGCTATTCTCAAATGGCCAATACCAAAAAATGTCAAAGGAGTCTGCAGTTTCCTCAGATGTTACATCCAGCTATCCGCTCCCCTATAATGCCAACTCTGGCCAACTCTGGCCCCTCTGTCTGCCATCCTCTATCACCTATCCCTCAGAGTTTCCATCCTCATACTCAACTCTGGTGTCTCCAGTCTCAACTCTGCCACAACTCCAGTTGGTTTTCCTTCACCCTTGTAGTTTCCTTATTCAGACTCTTTCATAACTCATCCTTTATGACATTGTCGTATATCCCAGCCCTGTACTCATCCCTATGTTTCACTTATCCCTTGATTTCTGTTATTCCTTATCCCTGAACTCCTCCATTTCACACCTTGCATCAATCCTAGAATTAGTCACCCTTCTCCTCAGTATATAAGTCACTGTATTCTGCTCTGAATGTCCTCAGTATGAATATTACATAAGTCTCCTCCTACTCTCATCCAATTTCCCTCACCTCACCTTCCTCTGTTCCTCTTCCTCTCCAGAACCTCTGCCCCTACGTCCTCCGAAATCTGAGGACCAGACTTAGACAAGGGCACAACACACAAGTCCTGTGCCAAGTCCTCTTAAGTTCCCCTCCATCTCCATTACTCCACTCAGACTCCAGTCCACCTTTGCTGCTTACCTCTGCTTTCCCCCTCAGCCCCTTTGGACCTCCGGTTGGACTTGACCCGGAGGACCCGGACTTGACATCAGACTTGCCAATTACTACCAAAGGTTCATTCAAGACTTTTCAAAAGTCTCTCACCCCCTGAATGACCTAACAAAGAAGGACCAACCATGGCAGTGGGGGCCCCCCAAACAAGATGCCTTTGATTCACTAAAGAAGGCTTTCACCATGGCACTGATACTTGCTTACCCAGATAATAACAGCAAATTCTGCCTTGAGACTGATGTATTAGACTTTGCCACAGGCACAGTCCTATCCATTAAACAAGACAACAAGTGGCACCCTATCACTTTCTCCTCTACTTCTATGACCCCCAAGCAGAGAAATTATCCAATTGCTGATAAGGAAATGCTCACCATTATTCTTGGACTCAAACAATGGAGGCATTACCTTGAGGGGGCAGGAGAGTTCAAAGTATGGACAGACCACACCAACTTGAAATACTTCATGACTAAACAAGATTTGAACTGAAGACAAGCCTGATGGTCTCAATGACTATCAAGATTCAATTACATCCTCGTAAACAAGCCTGGATCCCAAATAGGAAAGGTGGATGCTCTCTCTCAACAAAAGGATCACACTGTTGGCATAAACAAAGATAACAAGGGCATATTAATAATCCCTGAAAACCAAGTAAGGGCATATTTAAAACAGGCTTACATGATCAAAGGAGAAGAAAGAAAGTTGTTAGAAAGAATCATGGAAGCACAGGAAGAATGGAAGGGTGATGACAAATCCAACCTAATCACCAAAGATGGGATCTTGTATCTTGGCGACAAGATTTTTGTACCCCCAAAAGGACAATTGCACCAAGACATCATTACACTCTACCATGATTCACCTATCACAGGGCACAGAAGTGCAAATAAAACATGGAATTCAATAGAATGATATTTCCAATGGCCTGGCCTTCAAGTGCAGGTCACAGACTATTGTTCAAGGTGTGATCATTGTGCACAAATGAAGTCAACAAACAAGGCCCCCTCAGGAGAATTGATTCCTAATCCCATTCCCAATGGTCCATGGTAGGACATCTCTGTGGATTTTATTACCAACCTTCCACTCTCCTGCAGACACGATACAATCCTTGTGGTCATAGATCACTTCTCCAAAGAGATGGAATTCATACCCACCAATAAAACAATCACCTCACTCAGCACAGCCAAACTATATCAAGACCATGTATGAAAGCATCATGGACTTCCCCACTCAATTATCTCAGACCACAGTCCCCAATTTGCTTCCAAACTAATGAAGGATCTCGCCAAAATGCTAAAGATTGATCTTAAGATGTCCATGGCTATTATGGTTTTCTTTCTCTCAGGTCACCTCCTCCTTTTATTTCTCCTTCAGCTTAGGGAGGGACCAATCACATATGAAGTATACATTCCTTATCTTCTTATCTTGTATTCTGACAATATTCGCCTTGTTCCCTTGTTGTCACTGCATTCCTCTTTGTGGACTATTGACTCCATTGCTGCCATCTCTCTCTTTGGCAGTGCGTCTCCATCAATCACACATAGCCATGGCACAGATACTTACTTAGCCATCTGGTCTGTGTGTTGGTAGTGCCTCCTTAAATAGCTGCATTCCTTGTACCATATTCCTTAGCTAGTTCTACGCAATCCATCACACACTACTTGTTCCATCTTGCTCAATCTCTCTCACTCGCTCTCTTCCAAAAGTCTTACAACTCCAAGGGACGTTGTGCCTCTTTGTGAGTGCCTCCCCTTGGTAGATAAGTAAGGAAGATAGTCCCAGAATGACTCGTCACACAAGGAGTGCACCTTTGCATTACAAAAGAACTAGCTCGTCCCCGATGTCTTCTTCTTTAAGAACAACCCACCATAGATCCCCAATGCCCCTCTCACAGGATACCTGGCTCTTCCACCAGCCTCCATTCTCATCAGGAACAAGTCAGGGATACTCACCAGCAAACCACCATGTTTGGAAGAGTGCTAGCCAGGGCAGCACACATTGCCACCTTTAGGGCACCAGAGGAAGAGGACTCTACTGACAAGGAAATTCCAGTAGACCAACCAGGAGAGCTAGAGGCCTCCACCGCACCCACCAACATACAGGAAGGCCAAGGGAAACCATTCCAGCCAGAGGAATTAGCCACTGAGGAAACACAGAGTTTCCAACAGTACGTATCATTGCTTAGGTCGAAACCAAGAGATTGGAACAACCCTGCATTATTTGCTCAATTGACTTGCTCATCATCTCCCACAATGACATCAAAGTCTGAGCTCAAGTCTACGCTCCCAGCTTACTTCTCTGGAAAGTCAGAGGATGCCACCCGATGGATCAAAGCCATGAAAGGCCACTTCACAGTAAATGCTTCCCTCTTTGCCTCTGAGGAAGCCAAGGTTTACACAATACTCAACAAGATGGGAACTGGACGAGGTGTCCGGTTCTCTGAAGGATGGTATGACAAAATGAATAGTATGTCCACCACAGGAAAAGACTTCAATACCTTGGAGAAGGAGTTTCTAGCTGCCTTTGCCCCATTTGAAGAAAAGCAAAATGCTGCCAATGCGTTGGATTATATCAGACAGAGGGTTCGCCGAGACCCTACCACCCACATTGACCATGGATTCCAGGACTACATACAAGATTTCCAGTCCCTACAGAGCAAGGCTCAGATCACCAACGAAGGAGAACTTTGCCAAATGTTCCTCTGAGGCCTCAACAAGAAACTGGGGAACCTCATCCTCATGCAGTCCACTATCCCCAACACCCTATCCAAGTGGATCTCCGATGCACAGAAGTTCCACAAACAGCAGAACCTTATCCAGTCAATCAGAGCAGGTGGACGATTCCCATCATCTTCCAGGGACCCTAATGCCATGGAAATTGATGTGCTTAGGCTAACTCCAGTTGAGAAGGCCAAGTGCATCAGAGAAGGGCTGTGTTTCATTTGCAAACAGAAAGGCTGTTCTACCCGCAATCACCCCAGGAATGGCAACTAGACTGCCACACACCCACCTCACAACCAACAGATCTCCACAGTCGAGACTACCCCTGCCCCATCTCCCTCACTCTCCCCCCTTGAACAATATGTTTGCTCTCTGCAGGACAAGGGCAAGAAACCCGAAGAAGTTCTTGCAGTCCTGAAGACCTGCTATGAAGAAGAACCTGAGGTCGAGAAGGAAGATGCTCAGAAGGATTTTTAAAGCGGAAGGTCACCTCAACATCCTCCTTCCATGTCATTGCTCCTGTACTTTTAAACTCTACTGTAGAATGAGCAATCAGAGTACCAATTATCCTCTCTCATGGAGCACAAAGCATTGAAACCACTGTGTTAGTAGACTGTGGAGCCACTGGAAACTTTATTGACCCCACCCTTGTAAAGAAGTTAATCACACCAATCAGAAAACTCAGCCCCATCAAAGTGTACAACGTTGATGGAACCAAGAATACCCAAGGAAGAATAATCTCAAAGACCAGGATCTCTCTATTCTTTGACAGGCAAAAGGAAGAGCTAGACCTCATGATCATAGGATGTGGATGCTCCCAAGTAATCCTAGGAATCGCATGGCTTCACCTGAAGAACCCTAGGATCGATTGGGAAAATGGAACTGTTCTCCTCCCAGATATCCCTCGACCTCCCCATACCCCAATCAACCCTGTCCCCCATCAATACCTTCTGCACTGGCTAGGACTGGACCAGGACGAGAAAATCTCCCAGCAACTCAGCAAACAGAAACAATGGATAAATGGAGAGTACATCCATAAGACCACCCTCTCCACCCAAATTGCAGTGGAGATGACAAAAACCCCCATCTCCCTTCCCACTGAGTTTGAAGAATACCCAGACATCTTTGTGGAGAAGACCCATGACTTGCTTCCACCTACTTGCCCTTTCGATCACACTATTGAACTAAAAGAAACCTTTGTGCCAAAGGTAGCTAAGGTATACTCATTGAACCCACAGAAACAAGAAGCCTGCAAGGCCTTTGTGGAAGAACATCTCCGAACTGGATGAATTACCCCATCAAAGTCACCTCAAGTGTCCCCCTTCTTCTTCATCCCAAAGAAGGATGGATTGCTTCACCCTTGCCAAGATTACCAATATCTCAACGAGCATACGGTAAAGAATGCTTACCCCCTCCCACTGATCTCTGACCTTCTAGACAAACTGAAGGATTCAATCGTCTTCACCAAGTTTGATGTATGATGGGGATATAATAATGTCCTCATCAGACCCGAAGATCGATGGAAGGCAGCATTTGTCACCCCAATGGGCCTCTATGAACCTATGGTAATGTTTTTTGGACTTTGTAACTCCCCTGCAACCTTCCAAAGTTTCATGAACTTTTCATTCCAAGACTATATAGCTGAAGGATGGGTCATCATCTACATGGACAACATCCTGATTCACTCCACAGGTCTATCCACCCACCACAAATGAACCAAGAAGGTTCTCACCCAACTCCAGGAGCTCCACCTCTCCCTGAAGTTATTCAAATGTACCTTCGACACATCCAAAGTAGAATATCTTGGCATGGTCATTGGGGCAGGGATCGTCAAAATGGACCCCTCCAAATTGTCTGCCATTGTCAATTGGAATCTGCCCTCCTCTGTAAAAGCTGTGTGCTCCTTCATCGGCTTTTGTAACTTTTATAGAAAGTTCATCTCCAATTTCTCCCAAGTCACTGCCCCTCTCCATCTCCTCACCAAGGTCAAGCAACCCTGGGTCTGGGGGTCTGACCAAGAAAAAGCATTTCATGCCCTCCAACAAATCTTCACAACTGCCCCAGTACTACTCCTCCCAGACACCACTAAGCCCTTCACCCTCATGACTGATGCATCACTGACTGCTCTAGGAGCAGTGTTGATGCAAAAGGATGGAAATGGCAACCTCCACCCTACCATGTACTACTCCTGCACCCTTGCCCCTGCAGAACGAAATTATGACATATATGATAGAGAACTCTTGGCCGTAATTGAGGCCCTGGACAAATGGTGACAATACCTCTGGAGTACTGTACACCCTGTCACTATCCTTACTGATCACAAAAACTTATCCTATATGCACACTCCCCAGAATCTTTCTCGGCAACAGGCACGATGGAGTGTCTTCCTCCAATATTACCACATTGATTGGCAGATAACCCCTGGAACCCAAATGGCCCCCGCCAATGCCCTCTTCCATAAGAATAATGTTAACACCTCTGCTGACAACGTGTTACAGGCTATTATCCCCCCTCCAGTCAATGTGTCTCTTTGTGAGTATCTCCCAGAGAAGGAGAAAGACCTGTGCACCCTGGACCTCTCCCTGGTCAGGACAATCGAAGAGACTTTCCCCTCTGATCCCCTAGTACTCCATGCTATGGCTGCCTTCACCGATAAAACCCCACTGTTCACCTGCTCTGCCCTCTCTGACTGGACCATGAGCAAAGGGCTCCTCTACTTCAAAGGTAGGCTCTATGTTCCTGAGCTTGCTCGACACTCCCTGGTTTCGTCCCTCCATGACTCCCCTTCTGGGGGCCACGAGGGCATCTTCTGCACCCAGCAGCACCTCACACAGGACTATTGGTGGCCCGGTATGGGCATCTTCATCCATCACTTTGTTCTTGGCTGTGCCATTTGCCAAGCAAACAAGGTTAATACCCACCCTTCTGTGCCCCCCCTGTCTCCGCTCCCCTCAGTTGCCATCCACTCCTTTTAGCAAATCTCGATTGACCTCATCTCTGGCCTCCTGAAGGTGGATTCCTTTGATGCTGTTTTGGTCGTGGTCGACCACAGGCTTACAAAGGGGGTAATTTTCATCCCTTGCTCTAAAAGTATTAATGCTGAAGGTATCACCAAACTATTCTTTTCCTACATATTCCCCTGATTTGGCCTACATGACACTTGCATCTCTGACAGAGGCCCACAATTTGCCTTAGCCTTTGCCCATGAACTGGCACACCTCCTGAAGTATGACTTGAAACTGTCCTCCGCATACCATCCACAGACTGATGGGGAGACAGAACGAGTCAACCAGGAACTAGAGACCTACCTTCGCATTTTCTGCCAAGGAAGACCCACTGATTGGGCTGCACTCCTACCCATGGCTGAGTTTTCTCACAACTCAGCCACCCACTCCTCCACTAAACAGACCCCATTTTACCTAATGATGGGCTATCACCCACATGCCTATCCCCCATTAGGAAAAACATTCCTTCCTGCCTTAGAAACCCATCTCTCCCTGATCTCTAAGGGATGTGATGAGGCACTAGCCACACATCAGAGAACCCAACAGTTCATGAAAGAACGAATAGCCTCCTCCTTCTGCCCTTGAAAAGTTGGAGATAAGGTGTGGCTGGAAGCCACCAACCTTCACCTTTCCTACCCCACTAGGAAGCTCACCCCAAAACGAGAAGGCCCATTTGAAATCACCCAAGTCCTCTCCGCTGTAGCATACCAACTCAAACTCCCCCCACCTGGAAGATACATGACATCTTCCATGCCTCTCTCCTTTCCCCCTACCAAACTACTGCCAAACATGGACCGAACTTCCTCTGCCCTCCCCCTGATCTTCTTGATGAAGAAGAACAATATGAAGTGGAGGCTATCCTTGCCCATTGAGGAACAGGAACCAGAAGGCAATATTTGATCAAATGGGTTGGTTACCTGTCATCTGAAAATATCTGGGAACCCAAAGGCAACCTCTCCCACACATAGGAAATTCTTGATGAGTATAAAAAACTCTGCTGGACTGCCTCTGACAGTTGATGTCTGACCGGATATTCCTGTGTCTTCTCATTAGTATTTATCTCCTCACAACCTTCATGGCCCTCACCCCATCTGCCCTCCTCTTCTTTCACCTCTGCAAAGACCTCCACCACCAACCACCTCCCCTTACCTGAACAAGTCATGTCCTTATAACAAGCCATTCACACTGCCTTGGAATGTCACGTCCATGCAGCCCACCTCCCAGTCCTCCACCACCAATTTCTATACTTAGCAATCCTGTCTTCCCCTCAACTAGTAGCTCTTATCAAAGGAATCCCTCTTGTACAATCTTCTCCTCTTCTCACTTCATTGATTGCCCTTTCTTCTGTCTTAAATACCACCACCATTTATCTTGCCCACTTCCCCATCACCCTTGAGACCATGGAGCCCCATGTCCAGGGATTCCGTCTAGGACTTTCCAGGATGAGAGTCAACCTGTTGGATGCCCCCCTCACCATAGACTTCGATAGAGCTATCTTGTCCCTAACTTCTGAGGAGATCTGGCCTGTCTTCTGCCCAATCTATTCCTTTATGACTGCCACTCAGGTTTGTTGTTATGAAGAAACAGACCTCATCCTCACTGCTCCTTGACCCCTTGCTAAATGTCTCATGACTCCTTCTTCCCACACTAGAACCCTGACCCTGTCTCCACCATGATATGAGTCTTCTCCCCCTGCCTCCATCCCTATGCCTAGAGCTTTGGCCATCCCACCTGCTCAGGAATACCTTTCTGTCCCAGATCGCGCACTCCCCTCTCCGCACTATCCTACCATCCTCCCAGAAAACCTCGCTACCACCTGGTGCTTTCAATGTCACTCCACCAGCCACTTTTGCAAGGACTGCCCCTGCTATTGATGCCACAAGTGCAAGACCTGGGCTCCAGGGCACAATAGTAGCCAATGCCTCACACTTCAGTGCAATAATTGCTGAAATTGGGGCCATGGGACCTCTTACTGCCCCCTCTTCCAGTGCTCAGTTTGTGGGGAGATGGGACATGACATATATGTATGTGACATCAACCTCCAGCTTGATGCTGATGACTACGAGATCAATGAGGGAGACCCAGAGGGGCCTGACCATGGTTAGAAACGTCAAGGCAGGGCCTCAACTCTACGAAGGGGGTAATGTTAAGGTTTTCTTTCTCTCAGGTCACCTCCTCCTTTTATTTCTCCTTCAGCTTAGGGAGGGACCAATCACATATGAAGTATATGTTCCTTATCTTCTTATCTTGTATTCTGATGGTATTCACCTTGTTCCCTTGTTGTAACTGCATTCCTCTTTGCAGACTATTGACTCCATTGCTGCCATCTCTCTCTTTGGCAGTGTGTCTCCATCAATCACACATCGCCATGGCACAGATACTTACTTAGCCACCTGGTCTGTGTGCGGGTAGTGCCTCCTTAAATAGCTGCATTCCTTGTACCATATTCCTTAGCTAGTTCTACACAATCCATTGCACACTACTTGTTCCATCTCGCTCAATCTCTCTTGCTCGCTCTCTTCTGAAAGTCTTACAACTCCAAGGGACATTGTGCCTCTTCGTGAGTGCCTCCCCTCGATAGATAAGTAAGGAAGATAGTCCCAGAATGACTTGTCGCATAAGGAGTGCACCTTCACATTACAACGGCCTTCCACCTGCAAACCAATGGACAAACCAAAAGAGTAAACAGAGATCTGCAGCAGTATCTCTGCCTCTTCACCTCCAAAAAGCAAGATTCTTGGGCTAAATGGTTGCCTCTCACCCAATTCACATTCAATAACTGACTCCACTCTGCAACCAGAAAGGCACCATTCAAGGTCACTAAAACCTACACACCAAGAATGGGTATTGAACCCATTAAATCCAAGAATGAAGCAGCTGCCTCTTTTGGCACTGACTTCTCCACTATGCTTGAGCAAGCTAGAGTGTCACTCAAAAAAGCTCAAAAAGCAATGAAAGTTCAAGTGGATAAACACCACTCCAAGGGATCAGATTATGCCATCAGAAATAAAGTTTGGCTCTCCACGGAGAATATCAAGCTTAATAGAGCATCAAAGAAGCTCACAAAATGATGGATTGTTCCATACACAATCATCAAACTTTCCAGCCCAAATGCCATAAAACTTCAGCTCCCCAAGACACTCCACATCCATCCAACAGTCAACATTTCCACAGTAAAATCATACAAGGAGTGCTTGGAAAACCAACCTGTAGTTGCCCCAGGACCCATTGTGGGCACAGAAGGAGACAAGCTGGAATTTGAGGTGGACTATATTCAATTCATGCCTCAAGAGAAGATCCCTAGAATTCCTGGTTCACTGGAAGGGCTATGAAGAGGAAGACCAAACATGGGAATCTCAAAGCCATCTCAAGAATGCACAGGATGTGATAAAGGACTTTTATACTTCAAACCCAGCAGCACCCTGAAAACTTCAAATGCTTCAAATAGACTTCAATTCTTTATTTTCTTCCTACCAAAATGTAATGGAATCCTCTCAAGTTCCCTTCAATCACCTGGAATGCGATTCATAGGAGGGGGATAATGTTATGATTTCATTCCTTATCATATCTTATCAAGTCACATGATCACTTGCACATGACCATGGGATATCTCACATGATCAAGTCTAGATTATTACCTTTCACTTTCATCACACTCACTTTATTAATCACCACTCATTCTAAGATCCTTATCATATGTACATGCTTCTTTAACTACCAACAGTCTAGATCTATGACATCATATATGACATAGTAGATTAGTAAGTAATCACACACTTGCCCTAAACCATGTAAGTAGTATAAGAAGTCAATCCCATCAACAGCTGGACTTCAGTCAAGTCCTGGTTGATTTCCCTACATCTTCCTTTTGACTCTTAGCAAGCCTAGTTAGTAGTGACCAAAGCCTTCACAGGTGTAGGTTGCCAACAAAGGGTCCATAAGGGATTGTGAAGAAATAAAGGAAGTGAAGAGAAGTACAAATGAGAATGTATGAGAGATATTCAGGTTCAAAGATAGCCAAGTCTCTGTGCAAGCACAGCCTTGGTCTGAAGTGGAGGAGCAAAGCTCCAAGCATAGAGGAAGTGGAGGTGGACTGAGGGTAATGGAGGTGACCAGAGATGGTTGGAGATGGGGCTGGAGGGGGCAGAGATGGATGGGATGTCATAGATATGATAGTGTACCCCTTTGGGGGTCTGCAAGAGTGATTTTAGATATTCACTAAGTAATCTCTAGATGAAAATTTACCTATGTCATCATCACTATATATCTATTTATGATTTCAGGGCAGATTATATTGTAGAGGTGGCCACATTGATCAATTTGTCAAGTGTCAATTAATCAAAAGAGGTGGCAGTGTTGAAGTTCCAACATGCTGGCATCTGCTATCTGCCAGTTAGCTAAGGCTATATGCTTGTTAAGGTACTTAGCTGGTTCATTTAACATTATGATACTCTAGAAGTCTAGCCAAGAAGCCTAGATCTTAGTGATGTCACAGGTACACCTCATGGTATGACAT
>JBBPKI010001416.1:0-12660 GCA_038089155.1 Nevesoporus exiguus
GGACCAGAGGGGGAGGGCCACCGGACCCACCACGTGCTGCTTTGTCTTCCTCCTCCGATAGTTCCCTGAAGGGGGGACCTGCAGGTGACTCCGACTCTGCTGGTAGCAGTGTCAAGGGGGAGAGAAGGCTTTGATTGGGGCAATAGCCAATGGCAGAGTCACCAGGCCTGCTGGTCAGGCTGATGAACTTGCCAGGGATGGTGCAAGAACTGCTAAAGGCAGTCCACAGTGTGTGCTCACATTGGATGGTGTGCACACGAGAAGACATCGAGAATAGTGTGGACCTAGACAAGTATTAGTACAAATATACTGTCAAGTCCAAAATCTCTGGGTCAAGTCTGACCAGAGGTCCGAAGGGGCTGAGGGGGAAAGGGGAGGTAAGCAGCAAAGGTGGACCAGAGTCTGAGCAGAGTAACAGAGATGGAGGGGACTTAAGAGGACTTGGTGCAGGACTTGTATGTCACACCCTTGTCTAAGTCTGGTCCTCAGATTTCAGAGGACACGGGAGCAGAGGTTCCAGAGGGGAGAGGATGAGGTGAGGAGATTGGACAAGAGGGAGAGGAGAGACTTAATCGATATTCGTACTAAGGAGATACAGAGTGGAGTACAGAGAACTTATATACTGAGGAGGAAGATGACTAATTCTAGGAGTGGAATGAAGTATGTAAAACAGAGGAGTTCGGGGATAGGAGTAACAAAATATAACCCTGGCACTAAAACTATGATCAAGGGAAGAGTGAGGCATAGGGATGAGTACAGGGTTTTAGATATATGACAGTGTCATAAGGATTAGTTATGAAGTAGTCCAAATAAGGAAATTACGAAGGAGGATGAGAACTGACCGGAGTTGTGGCAGAGTTGTGACTGGAGGCACTGGAGTTGAGTACTAGGATGGGACTTCTGAGGGATAGATGACTGGGGATGGCAGATGGAGGGGCCAGAGTAGGCTGGAGTAGGCCGGAGTAGGCACCATAGGGGGGGCAGGTGGATGGATGTAACATTATCCTCCTTTAGAAAAGTCCTTTGTTCCTTCTGTAGAAGAATGCCTCTCCACCCTTGCTGAAGCACAGAAAGAAGCACTTGCTGCTCATTCCACTGCTCAATGCCTCATGAAGGAAAGACTCTCCACTAAGTTTATGCCCTGGAAAATAGGAGATAAGGTTTGGCTTGAAGCCACCAACCTTAAACTCAGGTACCCATCACAGAAACTAGCTTCCAAAAGAGAAGGACTCTTCAAGATTATTAAGGTACTCTCCTCTGTGGCATATCAGTTGAAGCTACCTCCTATATGGTGCATCCATGATGTCGTCCACACCTCCCTCTTATCCTCCTATCATACCACACCAGAGCACAGTTGAAACTTTATTCCTGTGCCACCTGATCTTATAGATGGCGAAGAAGAATATGAGATTGAGGCTATACTCTCTCATCAGGGCTCTGCTAATTGCTACCAGTATCTCATCAAGTGGAAAGGGTATCCCACTTCTGAGAATACTTGGGAACCCAAGTGAAACCTTCATCATGCTCCTGTCCTCCTCAGACAATATAAGAACTCCCTTCCCTCTTGAGCTGAAATGCTCACTCCTCATCAGATCCTCCTTGCAGCTGCTGTCTTCTCTGCCATTTGTCTTGCAGCCATAATCACCATACTAGTTGTCATCCTCTCCATGCTACCATCATTTCTTGCTCCACACCATGCTTAAGTCATGACTTCTATTACATCGCCCACCATGCTTGCTACTTCTTTGCCACTCCATCGCCCTAGCTTCCCTGATGTCCCTAGATCCCCATCGGCTGCTGTGCAGACCCCTTGAGTCTCCATCTTCCCCCCTCATCTGCATCAGAGGGAGATCCCCAACTGGGCACTGGAGCAGCTCTACCCTTCAATCCTACCCCACTTTCAAAGACTCGCCATTTATGCCCATATTTTAGACCACCTGCAACTACTCACCATCACTGAGAGTGTGCCTCTCTTCAGACGATCACTTCCCCTCATGGAAGCAATTCTATTCTTCCACCAGACTTGTTCGCTTCGATCTTTTAGCCATTCACCCAGACTTCTCTCCTCCAATCCCTCCTTCACCGCCACACAAACTGCCATGCTTGATCAACTCCACCTCCATGCCTTAGATCTAATGGATCATCACCAGTTTGGATAGATAATCTCTGCCTTTCCTCCTGGTGCCTTAGGAGATTTCCCACAAGTGATCCTGTTCTCCCTAAACGAGACAGACCTTGATGACTACTTAGACACCGATGTATTGCATGCTGCTCAGGAATCTCTGCCCATCACTTGTCCTACCACTCCAGAAAACCCACTGCCCATTTGTATTTCCTTACCATCTGCTGCACCCCCTCCTGGTCTCTCTTTACCCTCCAATGTCCATGTCAGAGACCTCCCCACTGATATCACCATACTCTCTTCCCCCATGAGAATCCTCCCCATTCCTCCTGACATCCAAGTCCATCTTGCCACCATGGATCTCTCAAGACATTGTTGATACACATGTGAACGATATGGACATCTGTGGTGGAGCTGTCCACAATATCACTATCCCCACTGCTCCCTCTATGCCCCAGGCCACCCTGTCTCGCACTGCCTCACGTTCCATTGCTCTGCATGCAATCACTGGGGACACATGGCCAAAGCATGCCCAAGTCTCCACTGTTCCCTTTGTGGAGCTGCTGGACACCTCCTCACAAACTGCCCCTTTACTACTGAGGACTTTAATGACAAGCAGCTGGTATTCAATGATGCGGATTCCTCTGGTGCTTAGGAACACAGCGGTGCTGCGAAGCTATGAAGGGGGTACCATTACAATATTTTCACTTTATCCTGGTCTCATCCTTGTCTCCAAATACATCTCTTTTATGTATCCTCACCCACATGCCAGATACTTATGATTTCTAGTCACTTTCTCACTGGATGAGTTCAACTACTCCTTTACTGTTTCCATTCTTACCTAGTTATCTTCTTTGGACAATCTCTCCTAACAGCATTTTCTCACACACTGTCATAATCCACTTAGCCAGTTGCTATGTTTCTTTCCTATCTTGTCTTTCTTCCATCGCCTTCCATTCCTTTCTATGCCTACCTTTAACTTGGTCTGTGCACACACTATAGGACTATAAAGTAGTAGATCTACCTCGCTTGTAACCCAAGCTAGATCTGTGCAATCCACCTCCTGAACTAGACTTGCTCCTGCCTAAACAGTCGCCTCAGCTGTTCCTTTTTGCCCTTCTATTCCTAGTGAGACATTGTGCTTCTTCATGAGTGCCTCCTCATGAAGAACCCTTGTTGTTAGCAGTCCAGAAGGACATGCTCCATAACATGGCCTTGAGGGCTTGGCCATAAAGGGGAGGCACCATCACCAACATGACACCAACCCTCCAGCCTGTCCTCTGCCACCTCTGCAATCACTACCCCTGTTATGATTTCTCCGCTTATCTTATCTTATCAAGTCACATGACCACTACCATGTGACCGTGGGACATGTCACCTGACCAAGTCTAGGTCAATCCCTTTCACTTCAATCACATTCGTTCTAGACCCTTTATCTACACGCTTCCTTAATTACCAATGCTCCAGACCCTTATCACTAATTCTGCTCCACAGTGACGTAGCACTGACATCATACCTTAGTAAGACATTGTAGTATATAATCTGAATGTTATCATCAACTGGACTTCAGTCAAGTCCTGGTTGATTCCCCTTGTCCTCTTGATTCAAGCAAGCCTAGTGTGTGACCGAAGCCTTAACTGGATAGGTTGCCAACATTAGGACTTGACTGCATACTCTTCCCTCACACACTACTCATTACCTTGCCGTCATTCACGACAACCCCAGACCCTAGGGGCAAAGGGAACTTAGTTACCACCATTCACTTTCTTGCGCACTTGTGCTACCCATATCCTTTTACGTATACCCTGGCTATACGCTGGTGAAGGTCGACTTAGCATTAGGTGGTCATCAAGGGGTGCTCGAGAGAGAGCTTAATTGGTTTAAACACTGCCTCCGCACATTTCATCTTCGAAGGAGCCTAGGCTCAGGTCCACATGAGGCCACTTTATTCTAACAATAGTCTTTACCAACTAGTTGGTGTCACAAGAGCGGTCTTGTGCCCAGCATCACTAGTTTTACGTACGAATTTTCGAAGACTCTAGTCTGGTGGCTATTGACCAGATAGAGTAGTTGCTGGAGTCGACAAAGGTCCTCGCAACTTTCCACATTTTTGGATGTTCCCATCCCATGCCCCTAAGTCTGAAGAAGTCGAGGTTCGCCTCCCTTCTGAGGAAACAGTTGTCAATCGCACTCCACCCTTCAACGAAAATGGAGAAGTCCTCGAGTACGACCCCAACAACGGTTGGCTAGACAAGTTCGGATACTTCCACTGGTACGAGGACGAAACCCCTCCACCAGTACAAAGGACTATGGTCACCCCAATATCACAAAGAGAAGAAAATTCGCAAACACCTGACCTCCCAGCAGTAGAAGACGAGGACGGTTGGGTCCATTACAGACAATGCTCCCAAGGGTACCAAACTCCTACGCTGGTACCATTAGTAAACATCTTCAAAGATGTCGACTTCTTACCCTACCTCCTCAACCATATCCACAATAATGAACCATTTAACGAATTCCTTCTTTGGGTTCACAGAATCCCTGAAGATCAAGCACTAGCATTCAGGGCATGAGTACTACAAGTACAGTTATATCAAGATCATCACCCTCAATTGAGACAGGGTATTGAAGCGTTAGAAGAAGCACAAGAATTACTAAACCAGCTTCAAAATCTACATACCCCATCTCTCTCTCCAACCCCTGAATTGGAAATAGCCCTGGTTCCACAAAGAGAACAAGATGTCGCAGCACCCTTACAGGGACCCGCTCCCCTTCATCGACTCAGAGACTGACAATTCATCTGAGAACCCGCTAGGAGACCAGCCATCCTCCACAGACCGGATCTCCCAATCGCCTCCCGTACCCACTCCCATACCAGAGATGTCCGCAGACTATGTCAAGATGCTGGGCGAACAGCTCCTGGCACTTCAAGAGGAGCTTGCAGAGCTTAAAAAGGAAAAAGGGAAGACAAGAGCAGAAGCCACGGAAGTAAAGGTGTCGAAAAAAGTAGAGATGGTACCAGATCCCGGAAAATTTGATGGAAACAAGGACTTGTTTGAGGGTTGGCAAATGAATATGGCCTTGTATATAAAAGAAAATCCAGAATCCTTCCTAATAGACTGTTAAACACTGGGGACGAACTCTGGACTAACTCCGGACTTCGGAGTTAGATTAGTCGAACGGGACTTGGCTTCACCTTATGTGGTGCGCCTTTGCAGAAAGTCCGGTGTCCAAAATTTGCGGAGGGTCAGAGTTCGGAGGAGAGTCTCAGACTCAAGGAGATCGTCAGATCAAGATGAGGATGGGACAGGGTTAAGTCGAGGTTAAGTTGAGATTCGAACTGAGGTATCTACTGACAGAAGTAGAGACTTTATATACTAAGAGAGATGAGATTGGGTAAGTCTTCAATGTGTGCAGGCACAGAGGTAACTATGTAAGTGAAACGGAAGTCAAGATAAGACATTGAGATAGAATGGGAATAGAGATGTCAAGATGAAACAGAAATGGAGATGTCATAGTGGAACATACAGAGAGGTGTCAAGATAGAACATAAAGGAAAAGGTCCAAAGTCAAGGTCTATGATATTGAGTGAGAACAAACCAGAGGATCAATGGAGTTGTTCTGGAGTTGAGTATGTGCACACAACTGGGGGAACTGGTCCAGAGTTGGTCCAGAGTGACCAGAGTTGGATGGGATATGACACTTGTGACCTTTGGGTCAACCTCTTTGGATTCATTGATGTTTGTTTTGTTTAGGACACTGCACACTCACCTAATAATCCATCTATTGATCAAGTAGGTATAAGAAGCTGCAACTTTGTCTAACACCCTTACAGATTGAGTGCCAAAACTCTGCACTCCAGAATCAATCCTGGGAGTTGCACCTGGATTTGCCCAAGGCCTCGGGCCTTTGTGCAGTCACTGTCTGTGGACCTCCAACTGGCTCTGTTTGAATTTCTCCCCACACTAAGGACTGACCAACCATTATTCCATTTAGCTTTTTCTTTTATGTTCTTTTCCCTGTTTTCTTTGATCTAGATCTTGGACCTTCATGGTCTTGTCCTGCAGACCTCTGACCAGCCTTGTCCAGATATTTCTCTCTGCACCCTGGACCAACCAAGATTGTCCTTTGGTGTCCTGCCAACTCCAATATTAAGTTCTTTTTTAGGACTACTCTACTTTTGATCTTTTTGGACATTCTCTATTTGATTTGTTTATTTCCACTTTTGTTTTCCTTTTATTCTTCCTGTTGCGCATTTTCTTGCACTCTATTACCTCCAAATACCTCCCCTTACCTCTGTTACTCCACTTTAACTCCACTACAACTCTGATATTTTCTATGTTCTCTTCATTATCTCCTAGATACTCTGTGGTCAATGTTCTCAGGTTCCACTTGGGCCTCAAGGGCTTGGCCTTAAAGAGGAAGCACCCCCCCACCTCAGCCTCACCCTACCCCTTCTGTCCTCCAACAACCTTTCAGTACCCTGGCGGTACACCTCTGTATTCCATTCGACAACTCTGGTACACATATTGTACACCCTTGCCACTCTGCAGTACATTTGTGGTACCTCCATTCCTAATCCTCTGAACATCTCCATGACCATCTGCTCACTCTGGGAGTGCTGGAGTTACCCCTCCAAAAACCTCCACTTCAACTCCATCCCCACCTCTGGTACCCTCAAGGCACATTCCAACCCACCCATGCTCTCTCATCCTCTGGCTCCTTGTTTGGAGTTCTCTGTCTGTCCCCTCCAGACCATTTCCTAGGGCCAACAGGATTCCCCTCCATCTTCCAGACCATCCAGTACACTTGTGGTACACCCCCATGTGTCCTCCAGCACCCTCTACCCCTCCATGTTCATCTCTGATACCTCCAGTCAAACTCTAGAATACTCTGTTTCCACATTATGATTCTATTACTCTTGACTTTCTTCAGATCCCCCTGTTCTCCTTCTGTCTTTCTTCTGTGACATTTTGCCAACTCATGCATTTTCTTCCACTTTCATTCTCCTCTGTCTCTCTGAATGTTAGTGGAACCCCTCTGCATTTACCTCTGGTAACTCTGAACATACTCTGGAGTACTCTACTCTCTTCCCTGCCACCACCTCTGGTACTTCACCGTACACCTCCACTTTCTCCCTCTGTTCTCTTTTCATTCTGTTAAACTCCTTCTTTCTGTTTCCCTTTGGTTTTTGAATCCTCCGGTACCTTGGTGTACGCCTCCACTTCTCCGGCCCCTGTGGGCTACTCCAACCATTTCTAGGACCTTCTGACTTCTTTAGCTCTGGTTTAACTCTGGTTTTCTCCAGTTGTCTCTGGTTTCTGTGTTTCTCCTTCATTTTCCCCCCTAGTGTCTAGAATCCTCTGGTACCTGGTGTACATGCCTTTTCCTCCGGCCCACTCTGAGCACCTCCAATCCTATTTCAGGACCCTCTGTCTTCCCTTTCACCCTCTGGCCCTCTCTAGGCATCTCTGACCCCCTTCTGGGGCCCTCTGTTTTCCTGTTTCCATCTCTGTTTTTATCTTCTTCATCCATCTCCATGCTTTTGTCTTCAGTTTCTCCACCTCTGTTTTCACCCTCCAGTGTCCCCACTCTATCCTCCGAACCACCTCTGCTGCCACCCCATTGCACACTCCGCCATCTCCGGCATCTGTTCCCTCCATTTGCACATCCTCCAAGCTCTCCATATCCATCCCTTATCTCTCTGATACTGAGGCTAGGAGCCTTTCTCAGAGCAGCTTATTCTAGGTGGTGGTAGGATTCCAAGTTTTCCAGCATGATCCTGATGAAATCTTCATCACCTTCAACTCCATGTGGTACTCTGCCTTAGACTTGGGCCCAGTAAGCAACTCTGTTATCCCCTCTGTCAGTGCATCCTCTCCACAGGAGCTTGATTGCTTCCTCAGACTAGCTCTGTGCTTTATCCATGCTTACTGAGGCCTTGAGGGCTCAGCCTTAAAGGGGAGGCAATGTCATATCCTGTGCCATTCCATCCATCTCTGACCCCTTTGGCCCCAACTCCTGTCAACTCTGGCCAACTCTGGCCAACTCCACCCCCTCAGTCCATCTCCATTCCTCCACACTCAGAGCTCCACTCCTCTGACTGGACCAATGCTGTACTCCGACCAGTATTCAGTTATATCCAGACCTGGAACTCTTTAGTAGTATTACTCATCTTTATTGTACATTTGTAATACTTGTCTTGGAACACAGCTCCTATGCTGCACTCCAGCATACTTCACTTCTGATCTCTAGTATATAATCTCTATACATTCCGTCATGTAACTTTAGCACAAATATTGAATTAGTCCCCACTCTCTTGACTCCTGTTGTGATCTCCCAAATTAGTCCACCCTCCTTACTCTTGTTGCAATCCCCATCTCCTCCTCCTGTCGGAACTCCAATTCTCCAAAATATGAGAACATGGATCTATTCAAGGGCACGACACATAAGTCATGTGCCAATGTCCTCCTGAGTAACTCTGCTCTGACTCCTCTGCTCCAGACTTTGGTCCAACTCCAAGACTAACAAGTCTACTATCCCCTCAGTACCTCTGGACCTCCAATCAGACTTGAGTCCAGAGAGTCTGAACTTAACAGGACCACTCCCTCTAGTGACTCTGCTATGCAGAGGAGCACTGGAAGGAGGGTGCTCTCTGAGGTGACCCTCTCCACTCTCCCACTCACTGCCTTCAATGGCCCCACCACTGGGATCTCCACAATGGGCCAGATCCATTTCCTCTGCTCACCTCCACACAGCGACCCTTTGTCCCCCTTTTGCTTGCACACTGTGTGCACTCTGGGGCACTGACGACATAACATGCCCTTTGAGCCCATCTCCAGTTCCTCATACTCCAGCCTATGCACCAAGCACCTACTGCATGCCATGCTCTCCTCTGTCACCTTTCTCTTTTTCTCCTCCCTTGTCCACCCTCATTCCTCTTCCTCCAACTCATTGATTTCAATGGATTCTTGTGAAATCATCAGTATATTTGCTTCCTCTGGTTTACTACTCACTGGGCCACCCATTTTGGGCTGTGCCTTTTCCTTCCCTTTCCTCTTCTCCTCTTCCTTCTTCTTTGCCACCTTATGCTCTCTCCTCTGGTGCTCCAACTCTGCCCTTTGTCACTTTTCTACTGCAGCAGCATGTGCTAGCACTGCCTCCTCCTTCTCCTGCCTCTCATGCTCCTCCGCCTCATGTCATTGTCATTGCTCCACATCCCTTTTTTTCTGATTGTTGAGCTCCTTGAGGTGCGCTTGCAGCATCTTGAACTTCTCCTCATCAACAGGCATTGGGCTTCTAGACTTGTCTGCCATTGAAGATTGTAGTAGGAGGAACTCAAGTTGATTGTGCACTTGACCAACTCCTCTGTACTCTGTGGTAAAATTTTTGGACTCTGCCTGGTAAGTGATGGACCATTCTGTCCACTCCTTTTGTCTCTGGTTGTCCCTTCCATAAGAGCCTACCAGCCCCATTTGATTGGCTCTGACCTATCTCCCATGCTTACTAGGGCCTCAAGGGCTTGGCCCTAAAGGGGAGGCACCATCACCAACATGCCATAGATCCTCTCTGATACCTCTATCTTGTCATATCCCATGCTGTTCCATCCATCTCCGATCCCTTTGGCCCCAACTCCAGTCAACTCCTGCCAACTCTGGCCAACTCCAACCCCCTCAGCACTCAGAGCTCTGTTCCTCCGCTCGGACCAACCTGTGCTCGGACCAGTATTCGGTTATACCTGGACCTGGAACTCCTTTACAGTATTACTCATCATTATGGTACATTTGTAATCCTTGTCTCAGAACACAGCTCCTATGCTGCGCTCCGGCCCTACTTACCTTCCAACCCTTCGTATATAATCCTTGTACACTCTGTCGTGTAGCTTTAGCACAAATATCGAATTAGTCCTCTCTCCTCACTCTTGTTGCGATCGCCCTTCTTCTGTCAAGACCTCCGATTGGACTTGAGTCCAGAGAGTCTGGACTTAACAGTATATTTGTGCTCCCTCTTGAGCAGGTCTCCATTCCCTCTCATCTCTGACCTCATCATCACAACCACCTGTCATGACCTCTGCACACTCTTGGATTCACATTGAACCCAACTGTACACCACCTCCTGTCTTTCCTCCGACCTCCTGGCCTCTGTCCAGGACATTCCTGTCACCTCCAACTGACTCCGCCATTTTGGCAAGTCATCCTCTTTTCCTTAGCTCCATCCATATCTCCACACCTCCGAACTCCAACTGGACTCTGCCCCCTTGGCAGGTCTTTTCCCCTCACTCCCTACATCACAGACTTCTCCTCCCATGCCCTCTGGTGAGACCACATCTGACTTTCAAGTCACCTCCTTGGATTCCCTTGCTTGTTGGGTTTAGGACACAGCTACTCGCCCATGATACTCCGTTGAGTGACTGGGATATGAGCAGCATGTCGTCTGACCCCTACAAATGGAATGCCAAACCCCCAGCGCCTCCGGAACCTCCACTTCTAACTCCATTGACTCCACTCCAGAGTGCACTCCGGAATCACCATGGCCCCTGGACTTCCTCACCTTCCACTCCCTGTTGATGCTGCTGTGCTAGGCATGCACATA
The DNA here is from genome assembly GCA_038089155.1 of Nevesoporus exiguus. Lineage (NCBI taxonomy): Eukaryota > Fungi > Basidiomycota > Agaricomycetes > Boletales > Boletaceae > Nevesoporus > Nevesoporus exiguus. The sequence goes on from JBBPKI010001416.1 coordinate 10,715, forward strand.
CATGAGTGATGGCCTAGTCCACCCTGTCTGCCACCTCCAGTCTCTCACTGAAGGAAGGCAGGACACCTCAGAAAGGAAAGTCAGCCTCTGGAACATCCAACCATCCCCCATCCTCAACATCTGACTCCGATACCTCCACACCTTCGGACCACAAGTCCGAAGCCAACTCCATTCCCTCCATTGCCAGCTCCAGCATTCCCAGCCAGCACGGTATTGGACCCCTTTTGGATCCTCTGTTCTTCTTCACATGTCATTCTGTTTCCTTTTCAGCACTGCAATGGCTTGTCACTCTGGTTGCTCCAGCCTCACACTCTGCTCCTCCAAACCTAAGGACCAAAAGTCCAAAGGTACCTCCACCCAACTCTGATTTTCTCCAAAATCTCCAGACCTGGGACTGCGTCGCCCTTGTCTGCGCTCCATTCTAGAGCACCCATTGACACATTCACTCTTTTCTCTCTGTCAGACCTCATGACTCCTCCTCCAGGTCCACTCCAGACCATCTGATCTTCCCTCCGGTCCACTTTTGGACAACTCTGTTTCACTCTGCCATTTCCCTGCATTCTTCTTGTGCTCATCTCCTCCATTGCCACCCACTCCAGCGGTCCCTGTGGTCCATTTTGGATCACTCTGTTCCCTCTGTTCTTCTCTTCTTCACCTCTTTCTGACCATTTGTCTGTTTTTCATCATTGACAGTTCCTGTCAACTCTGACAAACTCCGGCCTACTCCGGAGCTCTTCGGAGTACTCCGATTATACTTCTGTTTCTGTTGTCCATTTCTTTTGTACCCCTTGATTTCCACCCCTTATGGTTCTGTCCACTTTCGACGGTTTTATTCTGTTATTTTTACCCTCTGCTTATGTTTCTCTTTGTTCTCTCTTTGTTTCCATCCTTGACAGTTTTCTGTCAACTTCAACAAACTCTGGTTGACTCCAGACTGTTTTCCCATGTTCTCCCTTGGGGCAATCCACCTCCGTGACCTTTGGGTCAACCTCTTTGGATTCATTGATGTTTGTTTTGTTTAGGACACCGCACGCTCGCCTAATAATCGATCCATTGATCGAATAGGTTTAAGAAGCTGCACCTTCCTTCATCTAACACCCTCACAGATTGAATGCCAAAACCTCCACACTCCGGAACTCCATCTGGAATCAATCCCAGGAATTGCACCTGGATTTGCCCAAGGCCTTGGGCCTTTGTGCAGTCACTGTCTGCAGACCTCCAACCGGCTCTGTCCGGATTTCCCCCTGCATTAAGGACTGACCAACCATTGTCCCATTTAGCTTTTTCTTTTATCTTGTTTTCCCCATTTCCTTTGACCTAGATCTTGGACCTTCATGGTTTTGTCCTGCAGACCTCCGACTGGCCTTGTCTGGATATTTCTCCCCACACCCAGGACCAACCAAGATTGTCCTTTCAGCATCCTGCCAACTCCGATATTAAGTTCTGTTTTAGGACTACTCTGCTTTTGATTTTTTTGGACATTCTCTGTTTTGATTTGTTCATTTCTGGTTTTTGTTCTCCTTTTATTCTTCCTGTGGTGCATTTCCTTGCACTCCGTTACCTCCAGATACCTCCAAATACCTCCGATACTCCGCTTTTACTCTGATACAACTCCAATAATTTTTGTTTTCCCTTCATTTCCCCTCTTTACCTTCTAGATATTCTGTGGTCAGTGTTCTCAGGTCCCACTTGGGCCTTCAAGGGCTCGGCCTTAAAGGGGAGGCACCCCCCCACCTCAGCCTCACCCTACCTCTTCCGTCCTCCAAAATCTTTCAGTACCCTGGTGGTACACTTCCGTATTCCATCCAAGAACTCCGGTACACATATTGTACACCTCACCACTCTGCGGTATGTTTGTGGTACCTCCACTCCTAACCTTCCAAAGACCACCACAACTCTCTGATGACTCCGGCAACTCCAGAGTTACCCCTCCAAAAACATCCGCT